>JBCIKM010301240.1:0-11640 GCA_039654465.1 Melibe viridis | reverse complement strand
GTTTTTTTTTTTGTTGGGGGAGGAAACCAAAAAAGCCCCCCCCCCCCCCCCAAAAAAAAAAAAAAGAAAAAAAAAAAAAGCCTTCCATTTCAAATACCTTTTTACCTCAGACGGGTTCTTGATAATATGAAAACATTTTTTTTTGATGAGCAACACCATTTACCTTCTAATCTGAAAGGGGCTTTGTATTATGTAAGAAAGAGTGCAGTTGTCAAAGTGATAAAAAAGGACCTGCTTTCGTGCACTTACCTTTTTGAGACAAATTAAATTAATTATATTAATGTCTGTTATGACGTGTAATATGAGGAGCATAATAACGAAAAAGGCATTATCAATTATTGCACTCTGTTCAAGGGGAAGCAATTCAAATAAGAGACAAAGGTGGAAAGAGTTGTCTTACCATTTTCGACAAGTTCGGTTTTTATTTACCTTTTCTATGGATTTGGTTGATTAGGGCAGGGTTTGGCCAGACGGGGGGGGGGGGGGGGGGGAAAAAAAAAAAAAAAAAAAAAAAACAAAAAAACCCAAACTCGCCCACAGGTGGGCATTTTGGACATTTTCATTGGCGCAGGAGAATCTCCCAGAAAGTGATGAATATTTTCAAAACATAGTGTAAGTAAGCACAACAACCCACCGCTCTACCTGGTCATTGTCTTTGGTGTGTTGAGCACTTTTGCATCTCTTTGGCACGAATCCCTTTGGAAGGCTTTGATCTGCAAATAGTTTACTGCTACCATTGCTGATCGAGTTCACTTTGAAAAGAAAATCCTTGTCCAATATTAAGACTCATAATTTTACTGTTATCTAAAATATTAATCTCTTGACGTATGGTGAAAGCAAAAATAATTAATTCTATGAACTAATTCAAGAATAAAACCAAAGCGGACTCTGGAAATAGGTGGTTATCAAATAAACTGCTGTTGATAAATGCAAAGATGAGACAAAGCTATAGAAAGAAACTCCCCCCCCCCTCCCCCAAAACAACAAAAAAAATAATAAAAAAAGAAGGGGTGGACTTTGTCGGGAGTTGGCATCGAACCATGGGCCTTACAGCACTCATTACATGGCCACTGCAAGGATGGCAGGCCTACCAATTGAATATGAGCTATTTATCTGAGAACATTCTTTTTTTCTTTAAAAAAAAAAAATGAAAAAAAGAAGAATATAAAAAACCCACGTTGGTCGGTCTGAAGTTGGTCGGTCTTGAGTTATGTGCCTATTGTTATTATTATAATTGCTTTGGTTTGCCTTGTCCATGTATTCATACTCAACCAAAGCTCGCAGATTCTCACCTCCTCACCAACTTATTGTTCTCATCTTTGCATGGATATAATATTTATGACTTGTTACTATCTATTTACGAGATGTTCTTTTCATATTAGTTACGATTTATTAAAGACCTGATTTTGGTACAACATAATAATCTTCTTGGATAAATAAAAAGGAAAGAAAGAAAAATAACTGCTTATTTATCCAGAAGTAGTTTTGTTTTTTTTATCATTTTTTTTTTTCCAATCATAAATCTTGTTTCATATCCAAGCTATTTATGCTTCACTGAGTTAATATTTTGATATGTATGTAAATGATTCATAGTATAATGGTATTATATATTTATTAGCTTTTTAAAAACAAACTACCATGTTGGCATTCATCTGGTTTTTTTTACCTTTCTTTTTTTTTAAACTCTTTTTTCTTGTCTACTCGCAACATGAAAATCTTTATTAAAAAACACAAACAAACAAAAAAAAAACTCAAGAAAATTTACACACACCTTCATTTTTACAATAATTTGTTTTATCACTTCATTTTCATATGCAAAAGATATTTTGTGCTATTATACCCACTACCAGTAAGAATAACTGCAAATTCCTATGGGGCATAGTGAAAAGTCAACTTCAGTTGTAGAAGAATCCCCTGTTACAATTGACTGAAATAACCATCAATTAAATATTAAAAGAGCTTCTTACAAAATGTAACTTTGTGTGAGTGCATTTGAAAAGATTTTCACAGCCTAATAGATGGTGAACAAATAAATTAACTTAAAGCTCAAATAAGCAACCAAAAATAAACTAAAATTGAAAAATGAAATGCACTCTCCCAGTGCAAACACACGAGTGCCGTGGTTTAAGCAGGCACCCCCAGCAGAGTTAGATATTTAATCGGGGGCTTAAGCTCAATGCTAACAGGAATCGCCAAATTTTTGTGTCGTTGGAGTTTGTATTAAAATAATATTTTATGGTTTATTGTTTGTGAAAACGACTATAAACTCATAATTAATTGAAAATTCCTGGTCTGAATCTCAAAATTTGACTCTTGTTCTTTTCTTAAGGCATTCTTTCTTGTAATAAGACTGTAGAAATAACCTGTTCTTTTAATTTCTTATACATGATTCCTTTTTCAGTAAGAGCCTTGCAAGATGACGTGTATGAAAGCAGATGTGAGTTATCCGTAACCTTATTACTATCCTTGTCATAGAAAGAGTTGCAATATTATGATCGTAATTGGAGAGATAGATAACATTACATAGAATAAACTTAAAGATGAAAAAATTTTCTTGCTTATGTAAGTATATTTTCTTTGACAATTTTGTTATTTCTTTTCCCCCATTTTCTTAGCAGAGAATGTTTTTCCCTGTTCTTAGCGCAGTATGTATTACATGTTATGTTTAACAACTATTGTTAAGTGCATAGTGATCCCCCAGCAGCAGAGGCTTTGCATTCAAAGATGAAGAAGAGGAGGAGGATGATGACAAAGACGAGGACAAGGACGTGGAGGAGGAGGAGGAGGAGGGGGTGATGGAGAAGGAAGAGAAAGAAGAAGAATAGAGTGTATCCCTTACAGCTTCTTCCTTTTTTCACCAAACCTGTCTCTGCGCAATAGTTTCTAAACAACAGAACTTAAACATACTACAAAACAACCAACCAGAGAAGCAAAAATTTATTTTCTTATTCCTTGTATAAAATGACTGGATACTTTATATTCTTACAGATAGCCGTAAAGGAGATTTGGTTATTGCCTACCATGTCAGCTCCAAGACCAAAAATTTCTGGATCAAAAAATTCCTTCGGAACTTTTTACAATCTCTCGTGTCAAAGGGAGAGGTTGACAATGGTAATGTTAGGATTGGATTTGTCAACTATGGTGCTGGCACAAAAAATGTGGTAAGTTTTAAAGAGTTTTCATAATAAAAATTCTTTGATAAGTTATATAATCATATCAAATCATATCATATCATATCATATATCATATATCATATCATATCATATCATATCATATCATATCATATCATATCACATCATATATCATATCATATCATATCATATCATATCATATCAGAAGTAAAAAAGCCATAACAACATGGAGAGAAACAACAGGTACATAAAAAACAACAACAAAAAAACACATTTGAAGATCATTTTAAACATATTTTTGAAGTTCTTTCAATCACTTGCGCAGTCAAAATGGGTAAATGTTATTACTACAATATGCAGCTCAAGACAATTTTCCATCCTTTGCTTCTAGAGCTTTTCTGTTTCTTACTTTCTTTCAGATACCTTCTTCTTTTTGTTAGACTGCAACATTATTTCGCACCAACGTCTTCATCAAATCAGATGTCTTCTTGCTGTTTCCATTTCATCACTTTGATGCACGACTTTTGTAACTTGCACTTCAAAGTGTTGAACTTATAGAAAACTTGCAGCACAGTGATGATTTCATTTTCTAGGCTGTATACTACCAACTACTTTATTTTCAGGTTCACCTCAAGAGTTCTCGCTCCATGAACCAGATCAATGCGGTCATCAAGAAGATCTCCAACAAGGACAAGTCTAAAGTGTCTGATGGAGGAAACATGATTAGCTTTGTATGGAAAATTATGATTATTGAACAATCAAATTATTTGAGTTCTTATGTTTCGATCAGTTCTAAGTGCTAAGTATTTTCTTCCGCAACTCCTGATATATTTCAGCTGTCAGCATGTCTTAAAATCTGAAGAGTTGCCCGTCATGATTTTGGTTTTGTTTTTTTTTTAAATTTTGCCTTATCAATTTTGTTTCAAGATTATTATTATTTTTTTTTTTATACATTGCTACCATTAAATCTTCCTTCCTATTTCCTATATCTTTGTTTCAGGTTCGTGACAACATGTTCACAGAGGCCAATGGTGACAGACGGAATGTGGACAACTACTTAATGATCTTTTCAGATGGGCCCAACACTGCTGATGATGGTGCTTACCAACGTCAAGCTGAATCTCTGAAACGCTCCGGTGTGAAGGTATTTTATCATCCAATTCTATTCTATCTCCAGTTTTCTAATATTTCGAGTTGAGTGTATAAAACGTCTCACAAAATTATTGTCGATGTCACAAGCAAACCTGTTGTTGTTGCACAGGAGAGACAAAAACTGATTTAAACAAATCAAATGGAGCAGATAAATACCTGAAGTGCTTGAGCGTTGTAGTTCAATACCCAATAGTCCATTTTTTTAATCCGATGGCATTGAAATACGTATATTTAGTCAAGCCACATACCATTTTCTATATCTCCATTTCTAAAAAAAAATCTGGAGTTAATTGTTTTGCTTGTGACACCGATGATATTTTCTGTGTCTTATAAGATTTTCATCAAGAATTATGAAGGCAAGGTAGGTTAGGTAGCATACAAGTTTTTATTTACCTCTTTATGGTAAAGAAGGCTGTGAACTTAAAAGTGGTTGATCTCCAAACTAGGCTTTGTGAAGATAGAACAGAATTGGGGCTACGTATCGGTGCAGTGCAGCGCAGCAGCTTATAAACAAGATAAAATTTTCAGCATCCTAGTTATTTTTATTGTCTTTCTTTCTTTCTATTTTCCTTTAGTAACCTTTTGGTATAAGGTTTTTATTTTCATTGTAGAGAAAGTATTTTGGATAGATAAATTTTAAAAAGATTTCATAAGTTTTGCATTTAAAAAAAATATAATCTAAGTAAAAGAAATTAGATCACCAATAATGATGTTGAACTAAATATCTATGAAATCTACAATTTTCCGTGTTGGTGTATTATTACAGAAAAGAAACTGCATTTTAATAATGTTGTTTCTCTACTAAACGGGTTTCTTTGACAGTCACCACAGTTGTAACATAATTTACTAGCTTCTGAGAAAACAGCAAGTATTCATTCACACTGGTAAACCGTTTTTTTTTAACATAGGTATTGGTTCAACATCAGCGCTAATGTAATGACCATGTCAACCAACAATCATGACATTCTTGTGTAAAGGCGATCAGTATAAATCGTTAGGTGAAGCAGAGTTTGCGTCTCTTTAGATTTTCAACTGTTGTTTTTGATTTACTAGTTTAACAGATGTAGGAACTCGTACTCTCATTAGTCGGAGGTCTGGTCCTTAACAGACGCTGCATACAATATATTATATAGAATGGAAAAAAGATACAAGAATTAATATTTCTTGGCTCATCATTAACGCACACTCTATTTATTAATTTTATAAAATAGAAAAAAAAACCAAAAACTAGAACTAATATTTCTTGACTGATCTTTAACTGATACCTACTGGGTATAATATATTATGAAATTGAAACCAATACAAGAAATAATATTTCTTGACTGATCCTTTTTGTACACTGGATATAATATATCAATTATATAAAATTGAAAAATGATATGAGAAATGAAATTTCTTGGCTATGTAAGAATACTCTCTTACTGATGAGTCAGTGGAAATAGTTGTTTTATTATGTTGTCAAGAGAAGGAAAAGATTAAACAATAGAGAAAGGTAAATATAGAAATAAATTAAATTGCACTCATATAAATATTAATTGTTTGGAATCTTCATGAATTCTGGTGTCAGTTCCCTTTCCACTACTTCCATTTCTTCTGTGTCTCTTCTTGATGAAAATCATAATAAAATAGGAAGCTAGTACAACCTCACCATAAGCGTTTTGCACTGATTTTTTTGTACTCAGATTGTAAACGTAGGTGCATGGAAGGCGTCCATGGGAACGATGAGAAAAGTTGCGAGTGAGCCTGCTGATGTAAATGCTATCAATTTTGGCAGCTACAAAGTGCTGGCAGTTAGAGATAATGTCAACAAAGTGAGAGCTACAATGGGATTTCGTAAGTAGTAAGATAATTTTGTTGTTGTTGTTGTTGTTGTTTTTTTGTTTTTTTCTGTGGTAAGATTACTTTTATTTTTGTTAGGTGCGAGGTTATTTTAAAAAATTTTGTTCCCCACCTGTTACTTTTCTGTTGCATATTTATAGTATTTTTCAAGTACAATCCATCCACTTAAACTTTTTCAATTTAATTTTTGTTCTGTCAAAATAATAAAAAAAAAAAAAAAAAAGAAAGAAAGAAACATATGATAATTAGCATTCTTGAGAGGACAATAAGTTCCGTTACTATTGCTGAGTTACTGAGGTGACAACGCAATTTCAATGTAAAGAACTATGCAATGACCATGACATAACACTCCTTTCTGAATGTCACTTTTAATTTCTGTTGTACAGTCTTTACTTATTTCTAGTAGTGAACTGTATAACAATTACTATGGGAAAAAAAACAAGCTTTTTTAAAATATATTTTTTCACCTCTTTCTCCACAGTGCAAGACCCACCTGTAGAAGGTTTATTTTTTTCTTTATCTTGTGCTGTTTTGCAATTATATTTTGTTAGATGAAAAATAAATAAAAAGATTAAGGATTTATATCAAGAAAAAATTCATTATTAACATAGACACCCCAACAACAAGATCAAATTAAAATTGTTAATAAAAGAAACTCAACACATAATGGATTTCTTTCTCGAAAGCAATTTATCACTCTCTGAGAGTGACACGTCGACTGCATTCTCAGTCTCACTGAGCCATTGGATATAATTGAAGCAGAAGAAGAAGAAGAAGAAGAAGAAGAAGAAGAAGAAGAAGAAGAAGGAGGAGGAGGTGAAGGAGGAGGAGGTGGAGGAAGAGGAGGAGGAGGAGGATGAGGAAGAGGAGGAGGAGGAGAAGAAGAAGAAGAAGGAGAAGGATTGAAAGCCAAACATCTTTTCCCAAATTTGATATCTTGTGTACGAGACTATCTTTTTCAGGCGTTGACTAAGTTAATTTTGTAAGGAAGTCATTCATGCCACTTAATGTTACTTTTGGATTAATAGTTATTAAAGCTTCATTGAGGAATGTTTGCTATGATAGAAGATGTAAAAGCTTTGTATCTGATTGTATCTAATGCTGTAATTGAGGGTTCGTCTAGATAATCATAACCAAAGATAAAAAGTCCCATTTCAGTCTGGGGTTATTGAATCTGATTTTATTCTCCCGCATGATTTTTTATTTTTTTTTTATTCACCTTGTGTGTATAGACACTTTCTTGCTGTAGTGCAATTTCTTGACTGGTTTTGTTTCCTTTTTTTTAAATTTATTATTTTGTGTTGATCTTGATTTTTTATGCAATGGAAACACTCATATTGTCTATGTCTAAAAAAGAACAACAACAAAAAAAAAGAACAAAAGGCATGCGTGATAATATTATTATGAAGAATCATTTCATCTTGTCTTGTCTTTGTAAAGTTCACCACCTCTATTTCCCTTTGAATGACTTTTCCTTACTATAATCTTCAGCATGCTGATCCGTTGTTTGAAACGCTAATGGTGTAGGTTAATAATGTGAATGAATAAGTGTTAAATTGCAAGAAGATCTAAGACATTGAATAAAGTTCCCATTACTTATATGTCATGAAAAAGACAGTTTAGAAGGATTTTTTTTTTCTCTTTTCTTTTTTGGGTTTTTTTTCTTTTTCATTTTATTTCATCTCATCTTTTCCATCTGCCTTAGATTATTTCATAGAGGGTTTTTTTGTTTTGTTTGTTTTTTGTTTTTGCTATCCATTTTAAGATTTCATTATCATTCTCTTAGTCACAATATTTTCATTTTATATAGTTTTAAATCCATTCTCTTTTTGTTGTTTTTGTTCGTTTTTTTGTTTGTTTTGATATTGATTGCTTTGTTATATTTCTCTTCACAGTTAGAATTTTATATGTTTTCACGAATGCTCTGTTTGTTACTTATTATTGGCATTTTCAAGGTTTACATAGTCAAAGGATTTATGGATAGTCTCATCTGAGTCAAGTCTTGATATAAGTTTTGCATTCCTTGTGGCAATAGACTTTGATTATTGTGGAGTGAAATTGGACTGTTCTTGTTTCTTGCTGCATTATAGCAACAAAGATCTATTCCGGTCCGTGGCAAAAAAATACTTGATTTGAAGTGTACAGTCATCCCCCCAAAAAAGAGGAAAAAATGGGGAAAAAAAAATCCCCAAAGCAAACCAAGAAGCAAAAAAAAAGAAAAAATCCACAAAAATGAAAGTTTACTCTCACAGATTGTTTACCATCGCTGAGGATGCAATTCGAGGGAGATAACCTTGTTCCAGGCAAAACTGGATAAAGTTTCAAAGCTTCCGATTTCACAAACGATACGATTTAATGTTTTATATACCTACCTAACATTATATACCTGTGACTTTTGAAATTGTCTTTGTTGATACAAAATCAATTTTGCCTGGCTACACACTTGTCTTTCTCCAGTGATGGAACTAATCTTATTGTCTTTAAATGCTGAATTATTTGAATGATCAAGTTACCATCTGGAACATCTCACTTTTATAAAAGAAATAATGCAATATAAAACATCATGAAGAAAGAAAATCCTGTTAAAAGTCCTGTTGAAAACAATCTTCATGATCATAGCATGGCAAGGCTTTTCTTTTTATCATTTCTGTGCATCAAGAGAAACAAAATTACTCTCAAAAAGTAAGAATCGTCTTGCCTGTTGTGATATTTTTGAATAAAATAAGGCTCACAACATAATGTCTTGCTAGCTGTTCTGGAAAGTAACTTTATCATTGGAGGTAACAAACCTTGTGGCTGGAGGGTGACTAAGAAAAAAAATATAATGATGATTTTTTTTTTTTTAGACTGAAGAATGTTTCGTCAAATTAGAGTAAAATTGAAAACTTTTTTGACTTTCTGTTGAATCATGCCTGGTCACTGGGTTGCAAATGATTATTTTAAATCCACATGCATGTATATTATCTTCACCAGCTTTTGGCTTTGCTAATTGAATTTGAAAAAGCATCCATCACACCCGGTTATCTTGTATTGTAAACCTTTTTTGGTTCATTGAGTTGAAGTCATTTCTCACCCTTCCTGAGAGGATGATTTATTGTTTTTTTTTAGGTATAGCGTGTGTTGTCAGAATAAATTCCTTATGTCTGAACAATTTTAAAAAAAAGTTAACTCACCTTATAAGAATTTGAATTCCTGATAACTCTCCCATATTATTTGTGCTATGTTTTACTATTCCCCGGGCTCTTAGATCAAGATATAAAAGAGTTCTTCCTACTGTCCATTAGAGCTTGGTTTGTTCTTTACGTGTCTTACATACACAAATCGATAGTAATACTCAGTCTCATTGAGTCTGTTAGTATAGATGAAGAAGATTCCATAGCAGAAATAGAAGAAGAAAATATGAAATCCCCCAGGCTTGTAAATGATCTTAGATCAAGATAAAAAACTGTTTTTCCTACTGCCCATTAGAACTTGGTTTGTTCTTTACGGGTCTTACAAACACATCGACAGTGTGATACTCAGTCTCACTGAGTCTGTTGGTACAGATGAAGGAGATTCCATAGCAGAAGTAGAAGAAAAAAATATGAACTTTTAACAAAGGAATGTCTGTCATTAATTTATAAACCGAATTACTTAAAATCTCTATGAAAATAAAGCAAAAATCAAGAAACAATACAGAGAACGATTCTAGATTTAGTAAAGGACCTCAAGAAGCAATCTTACCTTCAAGACATATGAGATGAAATAACTTTCAAAGAGATAGAGAAATGAGCTTTGTGTTCAATGAGTATTTGTTGTGCACCTCAAAATAATTTTACAATACAAGCTAATGGGTGTGGTAGGTGAATTTCCAGCGCTGTCTACTGAATCATCAGTATCTGATTCATGTTCATGTATTTTGAATTGTCAAATTCACATGCAGTTTCTGCCACATGCTGAGCTTAAAGAGGAAATATATTCGTCTACAGGAGATTTTGCTTTAAAATGTCATGCACTCGATAATTGCAACACTTTTTTGCTTGTTTCTGCTCAGTTTAGATGATCTGATGAAGTTGGGATGGCAAAACACAGCAGCTTTGAATCAAAATGCTCTCACCTTGTCTTGAAAGGAGACAAAAATGAATGAAACTCCTCTGGACTACTCAAATCTTTTACTTCACAATCACATCTCACAGCAAATTATTCTATAAGTGCTATTGATAAAATACTTTGGCAAATCTTCTACTTTGCTACCACAGTTCACAGCGACTTACTCTATAAAGGGTAATTGATAAATCACATAATAGGTACAGTTTTACTAATTTTATGTTTTTATTTTAATTTCTATTTTTTTATTTTATTTTGAAGAATTACCCGTAAATGTAAAAGTTCATATATTTCAGTTACTGAGGAATTGCCTAAGCTTGATCTAAAAGGTGAGTTAAATTTACAGAAGTATTCTTGGAATCTTAGATATTTAAAATGGCATTGTGCCAATGAGCATTCTTGAAATGGATGTAAATTCAAATGTAGTTACAGATGTTATTGTAAACTTTAATACTATGACTATGACCCTTGTGCATCGTGGGGCCCTAAAACCTCCAATAAACAAATAAACAAGCAAAAAAACTGTAATAAATTTTCTATAGGGTATGTTATTGCTACACATATTCATTTTGATTTTAAAAAGCATTGTCCAGTTATTTTGTAATTGGCCATTTGGGATGAAGAAATATATATTGAATTGAATGAAATTGAATAAACAAAGTATCTGTGTGGCGATCTTTTATCATTTACTTTGAAAGATGATATACTTGTAAAATTCATAAATTTGATAATATGAATATCTGTTGGTGTCAATAGCTTTATACACCAATCCCTGGTTTTGCTTATTGTTATAAAATAAGAACAGCCAAACCTTTTTGTATTGAAAAAATTGTATTTCTGAAATAATTTTTTTTTTACCTAATCATAATTTTGCTTTCATTATTTTGTCTAAATTCTTTTCATCGTATTTTTCACTTGTTCATAAAATACTATCGGTTATGAATGTATTTTGTCTAAAGCAGAGGGTATCCTAATTATACTATTTAATACATTTGCACTTTATTATGAACTTGCACAGGCAGCGACAAAGCAGACATTGCTCTGGCAATTCACTTTGGTAGATCTGGAAGCCAGGAGGACTTTAACAAGCTTATAGAATTTCTGCGCTATTTGATCGCAACAGCAGATATTGATGGTGGCAAGGCTAGATTTGCGTTCTATTTGAATGGAAACCTTTTACCATTCGACTTTTCCAGGTTTGTAGCCTTTGTTACACTATAATCTTTGATATAATTAATAACTAATGTTATGAATCCCTTTTTTCTGTATAAATTTGAAGGATAAATTATCTTGTAAATACTTTAAATTATGACTCGTTTCTGTTTCACTCAAGATTGGAATGCTAATAAATTGTCTGAGTGGTCTGTCCACTGAGGAATTGAGGTTGGAGGCGTCCTTGGTACCTCTTCTACTTCTGTTTCTTTTCTTTCAC
>JBCIKM010301130.1:0-11640 GCA_039654465.1 Melibe viridis | reverse complement strand
CATGGAGGTGTCTCCACCAAACTCCACCCACCGGTCTTTCAATGTCCGCTCATCGGGTTTCTCCGCTCCTTCCTCGGGGATGCCACCACCACCGTCTGTATGTTTAGTTACCATCATGCTGAGGTTGATCCTGGACCTCAAATTCTGTCAAACCAAGTTTTAGTCATAAACTCCCATTGTAAATCATTGCATAATAAGTAAACCGGAGAATAAATCCAACATGTTTTGATTCGAAAGATGTAGGCTTTCACCTACAATAAATTATATGAAATGTAGGTCCTTAAATATTATCGGTAGGTCCATAAAATAAAACAAAATAAAAACAAACGAATAACAAAAATGAAAAGAACAAAAAAGAGACCAAAATAAAAGAGAAAACATGGTGAGAGAAAACAAAGCCAATAAAAACCAAACAAACCCCGAAAAGCAAGCCAAAAAAAACAAGCAAAGACCAAACCCCAGCCAAACCAAAATAGAGAAATACTTAAAACGGCAAATCAAAACACTCAAACCAACCTCCCCCCGTCCCCTCCCCCCCCCCAAAAAAAAAGGAAATAAATATATGTATAAATAAATAAATTAATATCCAAAATAATTCAGTGACTGGTTTTTCTTTTCAGAAGCATTTGCCGTACTTTGTAAAGCAAACAGTTTTGCTCTGACTGCAACATTCGGAACTGAACGAATGACACAATTGTTAAAATTGGTATTTACAGAAGTCCTACTCAGTGTTTCGTTTCAAAATCAAGAAAGTGATAAAGTTGTTTTGGTTTGATTGTTTTTAATTTCCTGATACAGAATATCAGCAACTCAGAAACTTGTGAAAAAAAGACATATCTACATTACTTTGATACAGCAGTCTTAAAGAATTTATTAATTTATTTATTTATCTGCCGTATTTTTCATAGAGTTAGAGCTAGTACTAACAAAATGCCGCGTAAAAAAAAAGAAGACTGCCAGCAAAATTTTTGGAATCCGGTGGCGAAAGGTCTCTCCGATAGGAAGAGGGACAGTGGGCGTTTGTGGCAGCGAGGTACGGTCCTCGCTTTTCAAGTGAAAGGTCCTCGGTTCGAATCCCATGAACGGCAAAAAAAACTCTCCCGGTCAATTCTGGTTGGTTGTCACGCCATGATGAAATAGAGATACATAAACCTGTCAATAAATAACGGTCCGTTTTTTTCTGGTTGGAAGCCAGTCCCTGTTCCCAAGTAGGGTGGATCAGGCATGTAGTCCTTTCGGAGACGGACAATAAACTAGGAGGTCCCGTGTGCACGCTGCGCACGTTAAAGAAACCTTGGCAGTTGATAAATCGAAAAGAGCAGGCCGCAAGGCCGCTGTCCGGGCAAAATTCCAAATTAATCCCAACACGGATGGGCACGGTGGCTCCAGTGGTAAGGCGTTGGACTTCTATGCTGAAGAGCGTGGGTTCTATTCCTGCCGGTGCCATCGTGTTGTGTCGTTGGGTAAGGCACTTCACTAAATTTACCCCGCATGCCCCCCTGGTTGTAGACAGCTTTGTCCCTCTGTCCAAAAAAATGTAACGTGCCTAACAGGCAACTTGTCTCGTCATACATGTTATATGTTCGCTGTCTGCCAGGGATGTATATGGTATATCATAAAGCACATAGAGCACCCCGGTGGATGTGCGCTATATAAATACTATCTCTGATCATTATGACTCCAGGAACAACCAATGTTCCGCGGGAGCAAGGGGAAATAGATCTAACATAACCATCAATCTTACTCTGATTGAATGTGACAGCGTTAATTTACATTATTAAATACAAAAGATACGTATTGTCCGTTCCACCAAAAAACAAAACAAAATTAAAAACAGTGTTTTTTTCTAAATAACATTCATGTCCATGAATGCTTTGTTTTGATAGTTCCAAGTCATTTTGTCTTATCTGAATTCCAAATTTTAGCAATATCCATTCATGTTTTTACCTGTTTTCTTCTTCGTCTTTGCATTTTACGCACCAAGGGGTGCGATGTAGCAGCACGTTTGTGACATTTTAAGAGTTACACTTGATGAGGTCAACATCGTTTTTCGTCAAAATAAACTATGCCGAATATGATGATTAAACAAATTTGTAACGTTTGTTTAGTTACTTCAAATGATATTATTTTAAAATAATGTTTGAGGAAAAAGGTTAAGAAAAATTGCCTGTTTTTTCAGTATTTAAAGCACCCATTTAGACACAACATATCCGATTGAAAATTTACATTCAATTGAGATAAATTCATACCATTGACGATGCAAAATTCGAAAATGATCTTGCAAGTAACGAAAAAGTTATTAAAATAGAAAGCTGTTTTCTTGGCGGACTGGATTGTAACCAAAATCCTAATGCCCACTTGAGAAATTGATGCTAACAAACTAAGGATTGCTGTATATAAATACAATGACATGCCAAAGGGGAAAATGTATTCACATTATCAAAACACACTTTGTCTTGAGGATGGAGAACCGTGTGAGTCGCTATAAGATTTAGTGCGATACTCCAAACGCGAGGCGGGGAATGCTCATGGCTAACTTAATTACAATCAGAATAAAAAGCACATTGAAAGAACCAGGCAGTTGAACACATTTACACAAGCACACACGCGCGCGCGAACACACACGCGCACGCACACACAAAACCATAACAAAAACACATGCACAAAAAACCAACTAAACCAAACAAAAAGAAAACCATTAAATGAACCAATTGCCTGGCGTTTACACAGACTAAAATGTGTGTGACTTAAAAAACTTAACCTGTGCTCATAACTCAAACCTACAATTTTTTTTGTAAATTTCAAACTCCGTGTAAGACAATGACGAGAAAAACAAGTTGATATGAATTAATGTTTGAATGGAATCATCAGGATTTTTTATGCGATCGATCAAAGGATTGAAATAAATAGAATGAGATGGAAGAGGAAAACAATATCATTTCAAAGAGACAACTTCATATTACCCGATTTTTCGTAAGTCCGATCTCGACGGCTTGGCATCACTGTAACTGAGAGCAAAATTTTTAAGTTCTAAGTTCGAAGTGAACAGCCCCATCAGTTCATGCATGTCTCAATTGAACATTGTTGTAGGTATTATAGTATTATAGTACCGACAGCGTTGTTCCACCTTTCTTTCCATGTCGTCCAATAAATGTCCTCAAACAAAGCATTAATGAGCTTGGGCACTGCCCAAGATTTAATATTAATCAACTTGGCTACCTTTCGTCACAATGGCGCCATCAATTTTTAGTGACTTCTTCATAATCCAGCCGACCATGATAGTTCATTGTGAATATACTTGTAATAGAATCATTAGCCTCCGACAGTGGTAAATTGTCTTTTTCCTTGTCCCACACTTCATGGGTTTACGTATGATTGGGCTGATTAGGTGAAGGAAACCGTGGTGACCATCGATGCGTGCTTTTGCCATTAATACCATTTTGTCTTTAATACTCCATGACTGAACACTAAAAATTTCAAAAACAAATTCCAATATTTTGTTTGTGTGTTTATTGTTGTTGTTGGTTTCGTTTTGTTTTGTTTTGCTTTGTTTTTTATTGTTTGATTGATTTTTTGTTTGTTTGTTTTTTTACCCCCAATCATTCATAATGCAAAGGAGCTGAATAGGACATTCATTTTGGAGAATCTGATTTGTGTTCCATCTCAAATGAAGCCAAAAAGAAAACGCCACGATCATAGAACCGAAAGCAGCATGAACCTAAAACACTTAAATCAGAATAAATTGAAGTAAACATTCCACAACTGGTGCAGATAATTATTTTGAGGGACGAGACCTAAAAATACTTTAGGTCATGTTGGCTTTGAGAGTCAGATTAAAGCATTTATATAGCGCTTTTTCACGGTCATCGCAATGTTCTCAGCACTTTACAAAACCATATCCCTGGCAGACAGCCAATATGGAACACGTGGCGAGACAAGAAGCATGACAGGCGCGTTACAATATTTCGGACGGAGACAAGACTGTCTGATCTACAACCAGGGGGACCTCCGATAGGATGAGGTTAGTGTGGTAAAGTGCCTTACCCAAGAGCACAACGTCATTTGCCAGACGCGAAATATGGGGCAGCGGATCTAGGAAGTGACCCAACGTCACTTGTTGTTGTTTTTGTTTTTACCGTACAGTGTTAAGATGAAAAGCACCAACTTCTCTTTTAACTCCAAATTATGTTCTAAGTGTCATGAAGCTAGTTAACACTTTTGTTTGTTTCAGGTTTCCAGACATTTCCTTGTCAATGACACAATCACCCTAAGCACACATCATGTCTTCATTGCTGCTTTAAGTTTATACGCCCCTGTCCTTACCACGACTTAAGTGACTAATTCAATCTGTAAGGGAGGAAAGGCATGAAGCCTAGAACATGAAGAGAATTAGTTGCAAAGAATAGCAATCACTTGAAATGGAAGCTCTCTTTCCACCAACATAATGGAACTCAATGATATTTTATCAATTTCATTAATATGGCGCAAAGGGTCACCGTTGTGATTTTATCCCCAGTCCTTGTGACTTATTTCTCCACGTTTTTTGTTTGTTTGTTTGTTTGTTTGTTTGTTTGTTTGTTTTTTCAATGAATGGAACATGACATAAAAATCACGCTGTTATTCTAAATTTTCACATGTGCAACACACAAAGACAAAGCAAATTCATCGTTATAAACAAATGGCGAAGTAATGAGAGTATTAGGAAAAGTTCACATAAATAATTTGACGAGAAGACATTCCCACTTAAGCAATGCTTGATTTGCTTGCTGTCAGTTGGCGACGAAAAGGGATGGACAAGTGACTTCGTTTTACAGGCACGGACATTTCCCCGAAAAGAGACTCCTCAAAATACCCTTTGCATTCCAGGGAAAACACTTACACTCCCGGGTGTGACTTATAGAACCTTACTTCTCTATGTGAATAATCCCTTTGGAAAGAAAATATTTAGTTTTATTGGCTCTATAAAAAGAAAGCGGTGGTGGGTAAGAGCGCCAAAATCTCAATGATTACTTTGACCAAATATGTGCTTTTATTGATACGTATAAAAGTACTATATTTTGTCTACGTAATGTTAAACCTGTACAAGTATACTGGCGATCAATAAAAGAAACTGACCAGTTTTGATTTTCATATAAACCTCATCAATTATTATTTCAAACTTATGCTTTCTTTTGTTAGACCATGTGAGGTGTTGAAATAGTTCACAAAAACAAAAAGAAAATAAGTGATAATTGCCACACTTTTGAGTACTATAGGTTTGTACCGGCGTGTCCCTGTCCATTATTTATGAAGGTTACGTGTCATCCTCATAAATAATAAATTCCTTAGTTGTCAATAAAAAAGCATTCCTAATTCAAATTATCTATACTTTGTTGTTGTTGTTGTTGTTGTTACTGTTTTATTCCATTGGGAATTATTATACATAAATATTGTAGGGGTGTCCAGTTTCTTTCCATTGTGAATTGCACTAGAGAATCGTCAACAAAAGCCCTGAAAACTGCGAGACGACTCCACTCTGCTTGCAGCATAAGGCTGTGTTCACCATCGTGCAATTCCCCAAGAATGCTTGCGCTTTCTCAGCAAGAATGCTTCGATTACTCGACGGGGGAACGTCAATATGCTTGCTGCTTGAAGCGCCGAGCGTTCCAAGTGAACACGGCCTAAGGGTGGCGACAGAATTGAAGCCCACGCTCCCTGAGGGCCAAAAGTGCCATAATAGAACTGTAAGACAAAAGATGTTTAAGTTAACTCTATTTGAGCGCTTCAATGTGCCCCTTGTTGCTTCGGCTGGCAAATCAACTCAGGCCAACTGTCTTTTAAAAATACGGCAAAAAATCATGTCATCCCCGTTGAAGAATGGGTTCAATAAGATCAGCGTTAACAGGCGTGCTTTCTGTCGCCGCTCTGAAGAGGAACATGGGCAAAGAATCTCATTGTTCGCCTCCCAATCTCGCTGTTTCGAGCCAACGAGCAGCAAAACAGTCTTTTGTCTAGTGGTCGACACCCCCCCCCCGCCCGCCCCGGAAAAGTGCCATGTTCACTGCTCAAGACCGCGGGTTTGATCCCAGGAACGATTATTTCAGGTGGTTGTTCTGTTCGATAGCTACTCCTTGTTGCCGGAAACCTGCGATGTTCACCCATCAATCTCAGGGCAGCTGGTTGTTGTTGTCCCTTGAAAGGCGCAATTTGTCGGGTGATTCTTCTGTTCCTAAGGGAGGGCTGGGGCTCCTTGTCCTATCGGAGATCGACGATGACGTTTGTGTCAAACGTATTATATAAGGCTCCCTGGTGGATATGCGCTGTTATAATGGCATGTATCATTGTTGTTATCATTATTAGAGTCTTATGTGAACTTAAAAGACCCCTTGGCAGTTGAAAATCTACAAAGAAGGCAGCTAGGTCACTGTTCGTGTCTTATGTCAAACATATGATGTCGTAGTTTAATAGAAAAACTAACGTACTGCATGCGAAGGAAAGAAAATTGTAAACTTTTTTCGCCTTGTAAAAAAAATTCTAGCTAATCTCCCAATACTTTCACGTCTGAAGTTACAATTTCACTCACAGTCACAGTGTTCTTGAGATTATGCTGACGCTGTCAGTGCAGTAAGGCACGACAGAACACATTATGAGATTGAAATGAATGAAATAATCTGTTTTATAGCATAAAGAGGGCAGTATAGTTTGTACATTATATCAACCACTTGGATTGTTTAAGTCCACACTGTGTATGGCTTTATCCCCAGGACAATAATTGTTCTCCCCGGGGTTGTGAATAATTCTATTCACATGGACCTGTGTATATAATCTGTCAGTGCAATATGCTTTCAATCCATTTGCAAAGTAAATATATTCTGTACAATTCCACAAGATGTCTGTCCTGCATTTTGTTGAACAACGTTGGCCATTGAGTTTTAATCAAATTTGCAATATCGCCTGAGGCTTCTACTGACGTCACACTACTCACAAAATAGTTTTTAATCCAGCTCCCAAGACCAAGTTCACTCATTCCATCTTAAGCAGAATTGACAATCTGATTTACCCAAAATTCATCTCTCTTAGAAGCTATCACGGTTTCCTGAAAGATAAGAAACAAATAGGCGTTTGAAATCGTGAATTTAAGACCAATTAAATATCATATAAAAACACAAAATAATCAGAAACAGAATCAGACATGTTGTTGCAAAAAGGAAGTTAATATTCATGAACGCAAATCTATGCCTCCCATGACCTATTGCATGAGGTCAGTGATCTCTTGAGCATCCCCCCCCCCGCCCCCTTTAGGTATACGAGTGATAGGAATACATTCCAATCCATTGAGGAACACAGAAAATTCCAAACAACAGACTTGCCCTGAAGGCTGATGAAAAGTTGGCTGATGGTAGAGCTCTGGTTTTGTGCGTATCACTCGGCCGTGAGTTTGTTCTGTGAACATCCATATGCATTTATGACAGATCTTTTAGAAGATCCAACTCATTTTGTTGCTTTTCTTTGGTATGGTTTCATCCTTGTCGAAAGATGGCTTTGAGTATTAACCAACTATAAAAGAAGCAGATACTTAACAAAACATTTGCAAAAGTGCGCGTTTTTATTTAGTCAATAATAATAATAATAATAATAATAATAATAATAATAATAATAATAATAATAATAATAATAATAATAATAATAATGATGATAATAATAATAACAATGATGATGATGATGATGACGACGACGACAATGACGACGACGACAACAACAACAACAACAACAACAAATGGATGCCACCTTTTCTTTGTTGAGATAAAAACTCAATCGCACAAGCCCATATATATATATATATATATATATATATATATATCATGATGTGTATAAAACGTAGGCTATTCTTCCAAAGTTGTTAAATATGTACACGTACATTAACCAATGGTTCGTCATATTATGTTATACAAACATGACAGTGCAGATTCTCTTTTTATAAATCCCGTTAAATAACACCCGATTTCGAAACTTTGAATTGAGAAAATTTACTGGATTGTTTCTTTGTGAAATGCCAGCTATCAAACAGGTGACAATGGAAAAAGTCCTTTTCGTCACTGTGACCTTCAACTCCTGAACATGCACCAAAATCACGTTTTCTTGAGGAAAGAGATTCGATGTAAATGCCAAAACATAACTAATAGCATTATTCAAAATTCAAGACTCAAGATACAGTAAATCTTTATTTATCCCAAATGGGCAATTACAAAATAATTTGACTGTGCTTTTTAAACCCAAAATTTGTAAATTATAATGTTATGGAATATGGTGAATATGTTTAGCGATAACATAACTTATAGCAAATCAATTACAGTTGTAAAATCAAGCGTATAATAGAACGAAGCGAAAAGTAATCTTCACACTCATGACCACTCGTCATTTCCAAGCTGAATGGCTTTTGGTTTAAATGAATTCCGGCACCGGTCGTTGTACAGAGTACACAACTCTACCGACGACCCGAAAAAAAAAACAACTCCACATTCAACACATGCTGACTATCATTTATTAAGGAATACGCTTTGTGCTTATATAACTTCTGAAGATGTCTGTTCTTCCCCGATTATTTTTGAACCAATAGATATTATTCTCCTGAGGGAATTCCTTTTCTTAACCGACAAATTGTGGTACCAACAAATAAAAGAAAATGTCAAAATGCTTTCAATGAAGGATATATTAACACAGTGTCATGATGTCCCTACCAACAAAGAAGGTGTTCAACTTACATAACATATAAATACCATCGCTGACCTTTCCTATAAATCAGTTTTATAAGGATGCATCCTGGTAATTGTAATAAAACATAGGATGAAAACAATTATGGGGTTTTACTGTGTTGCTCAGATCTCTAATGATATCAAACATTACACACAGTAGCATTGTTTTCATCTTTCCCTGTTCAAGACTTGGGATTCGTTTATTGGTGGTTCTAGGGGACCCACGACTCACGAGGGTAATGGAGGAAAAGACTTGAGATTTGTGTTTCTTTGTCTATTGGTGTTTTTAGGGTCCCGCGACACACGCCGATCAGAAAGGAAAAGACTTGAGATTGTTCAGCTCGTTGATAATAGTTATTGAATTTGATGTATCAGCAGGAAGACGCAATGCGGTAAGAAAAAAAAATGGAGTGAACATTTGTGTCAGACAAAATAACAGAAGATCGGGTAATGCAGAGGATCCTTCTTTCTCAGCCTGAGACATTCTTCCCTCAGCAACAGAATGCGTATGCCGAACCCTTGCCTGCTCTCAAAAAGATCCAGACTCCACGGAACTGTGGACAGAGTAACGAAGAGAACAGGCTAACATATATAACGCAATAATACTTCCTTCTCAGCCACTAACTTATAACAGTATTTTCCCTCATTTCAGTTGAAAGATACATTTGGGGAGATAGAAAAACAGAGGTATCTCTATTTCTCTCCACGCCTAAATTTTATATCCATCAAATGAATTTTGGCTAAGAAAATGTTCTATGGTTACCACACTTCATTATAAAAAAACGAACCAGATCAACTTATCGAAATGCTAAGTCAATGCACCGCAACCCTGGTGACCATGTTTGAGTCCCACTTTAGTACCTCAGAATCACCTCGGACAACATTTAATTCATTACGTATTGCTTGGACAAACAGGTTGATTTTTGTCGCATGGGCTGAGCCGCAAGTATAATCCCGGTCTATATAGATGGAGCCTTAAAAAGATAAAGTTAGTCTGTGTATACAAAAAAGTAATCAATAATGGATGTTACTCACAGTGCGTTTGTGAATAATTTTATTTTGTTATCCGTATTCCTTCATACCGCCTAAAGCAATGTCGGGACTCAGCTCCAAGGAGCCGGGAAAAACTTTGGATTACAAGAAATGAAGGCAGGCAGAGGATCAATCTACCATGCCTAATCTTGCGAGACCTAATGATGCTAAGCAAAACTATAGTTGCTGTTGCTCAGGTGGTATCTGGCTCATTGAGAAAGACCAGTGGGCCGATTTACTACAGGGTGTTTGTAAATAATTCCGGCGTCAAAAAGACTCGAGGAGACGCGTCGTCTCTTCTCGCGCCATTACGTTCCCTTTGCATTGCACACCATCTACCCTCGTTGACAAAATATCTTCAATTCAATTTTTTCTCTGGTTGGTTCCAAAAACAAAACAAAGAAAGAAAGCTCGGTGGGGAGATGACTCTTCAAATAAATGTTAATATAAATAATTTACTAAGTTTTGTCCCTGCATTCCTTACTAAATTCTTGATAAAACACATATTGAGGCCTATCGTCGTGAGTGCATCCCTTTTTTCTATTGACGGTTCGAGACATCTGCTGTAATACGTACCACAGAAACAGCTTTTCTTGGAGGAGGAGGAGGAGGAGGAGGAGGAGGAGGAGGAGGAGGAGGAGGAGGGTAGCCTCTTGAAGCGGCTGTTCCCGATGAAAAGGCTGTTTGATGAGCCTAGGCACAGCAGCACAACGCACAGCAGAGTCATGATGGACCGCCACCAGCAAGCCATCCTCAATCTATAATGTTCTGATAAAAGTAAATTATTGTTGTTGTTATTATTATTATTATTATTATTATTATTATTATTATTATTATTATTATTATTATTATTTTCATTATTATTATTATCATTATTATTATTATTATTATTATTATTATTAATATTATTATTATTATTATTATTATTAATTATTATTATTATAAATCAAACACACGATAAAACTGAAACGTGAAATTACTGAGTAGAGGGGGAAAACAAAGAATAAATAGAAAGAGGAAGCAGGTAAAAAAAATGAACGGACATCGCTCAAATGTAAAACTCTTAAAAGAAAAAAAAATAGTGAGAGCCACATTAAAATTTTCAAAACAATTAGGTAATCATAATTTATTGAATTAAAAAAAGTCTTTTTTTCCAATTTTGGATGTGAGGTTTTTTTTTAATT
The DNA here is from genome assembly GCA_039654465.1 of Melibe viridis. Classification (NCBI taxonomy): domain Eukaryota; kingdom Metazoa; phylum Mollusca; class Gastropoda; order Nudibranchia; family Dendronotidae; genus Melibe; species Melibe viridis. The sequence goes on along the minus strand of JBCIKM010301130.1, from coordinate 692 downwards.
TTGCTTAATTTCCGTTATGTTGTGTGTGTTTATTTATTTTTCTTAAAATGGATAAAAGCCCACCTGTGGGTGAAAAACAAAGTCCGAACGAAGAGCGAGATATCGAAGAAAACAACACATATTAATTAACCAATTAAGTAAGGAAATATTTGAAGTGGTATCAAAAATAAAATCAGAATGTTGCTATCACTGTAGATCTATTTCCCTTTGACTTTAAGACTAATGTGCACTGATTTTACAAAGCTATCGAGTTAATCAACGTTTGATAAACACGGGTGACTACTCAAACAGAAATTTTTCACTTGGAGATTGTCAATTCTTGGCGGGTATTGTTTCCGATTAATGCCACCCAACCGTTAGAGAGCATGAGCTGATGGAGAGGCAGCGTGGCTCAAACTTGGCCTCGTTAGTTTGGAAAGAGAGTTGGCGGGTTTGAAAAAAAGAGGGAGAGAGAGGAAGGAGGGGGGGGGGGGGGAGGTGGCAATGCAAATCAGAGAGCGGGTTGAGAATGTGTGTTTGTATAAGTGTCTGTATGTCCATGTGTATGTTCGTGTGTGTGTGGGGGGGGGGGGGCGTGTGCGTGTGCGTGCGCGTGTGTGTGCGTGTATGTGCGTATGGGTGTGCGTGTGTGTGTGTGTGTGTGTGTGTGTGTGTGTGTGTGTGTGTGAGAGAGAGAGAGAGAGAGAGAGAGA
>JBCIKM010301020.1:0-11640 GCA_039654465.1 Melibe viridis | reverse complement strand
TTTTTAGTGTAAATCATCTCTCTGCTGTTTGTGGTTTGATCTGTTCCCTCTTTTAACTAATCTATCATCTTACTTTCATCTGGGCTCCTCTATGACCCTCGTGTGTCGTGGGGCCTAAAAACCTCCAATAAACAAACAAACAAACAAATTCTATGATACAGGCCTTTTTGGGTAGTCTTACTAAAACGGTCATATCTCACTTTTCTATTGCTGCAGTTTATTGAAACTTTGCACACATAAAGTTAGGTTGCTAATCATTGCCAGTACTGAATTTTGTTTAATTTTAACAGTTATATAATTAATTATTACAGTTAGTTATAACACAACTTTTGAGTGCTCTGGTTTTGGGCCTTTTTTATGCACTCTATATATGACAAAAACTTTGTGACATCCAAAAAATCATTACGGAGTTGTCGCTCAACACTGAGAAGCGAAAGTTGGCAGAAATACTTAACTTGATTTATCATTTGTCATAGGCTATTAAAATTTTTCATGGAACTACTCCTTGTAGTGACAAAAATGCCTTTTATTCCCGTTTATTATGTTAACTTAAGGTTGAATTTTTACTTTCATCATTGAAAGTTAGAGGGGCATTTAAGACTGCAGTGCACCATGAGGCTTGGTGTACAGTTTTTTGTTTTCCTTTGTGGGTGGGTGTGTGTCATTGTTTTACGTGTGCACATACTGTCATTACTGGTAAATTTTGTGTAAGTCTGTTACTGATTATTTTCAGATTTATGGACACTGCTATCAATAAAGGTCTATGAAAACAGAATTGGTGACCAACTGATGTAGTCCCAGATTTTTCTGTCCCTGATCAAACAAACCTTTCCTTGCTCACTTGCCATGATTTGTCATTGTAATGTCAATTCATATTGCAGTGAATTTTCTCTTCAGAAAACTAGTTTCTGGTCCTTGACTCTTCTGAGTTTTCTCATAGTATTTAAATTATCTAGCACTGAAATTTGATATGAGTTGTGACTTTATCATGCATGGTAACCCTCAGCATTATATACAGCTATCTATATTTATCTTTGGGAAAAATTACTGGTTTGACCCTTATATCTGGACACTGCACAACAAAGCCTCTTTTTGGGGGGACACCTTAGAATTGAGTGTAGATTGAGTCTGCATTTTTTTTGTTTAGTGTGCCTAGTGCCTTTGCATTTGCCTATATGATTAGGCAATAGTTTTATTTTCACATTCTCAGTAGAGGTGTAATATTAGTATTTGTAATATTTTTTTGTGTGTATATTATCTTACTCTTCTTACCAAGAAAGAATAATCTAGACTACCAGTCACTCCTCTTCTATGACTAAAGCTAATAATGTTCAGATTTTTGTTTCAAAAAGTGACTTGGGTCTTTAATAAAAAATGGTTCATGTTATTCACCTTGCAAACTGGTCTTTTCTTCCCCTTCAGTTCTTGTATGTTTTTTAAATAACTCTTATCTTCTTGACTCTTCTGATTTCCTTGAGTATTAAAAATCTTATGAACACCGCTTTTTCTCCCTTGACTGGACTCAAATGAAGATAACCCTCTCCTTGCAAGGGCAACATATGAAATGGTCCTTTGTTCAATTTGGGAGTAGGCAAATCCGCAGTGAATAAATGCCAAGTAATGGAAGCTATCAAAGAGAGATAATCGTCTCTAAAAACAAAGAAAAGTTTGTTGCTAATTTTTAGGTTGTATCAATAAACTTTTCATCTACGAGTCAAGAATTGTCTGCTTGTTGACTTCTAACTTGCTGTAAATTTTAAAAATTACCCAACTGAAACTGATGATATAAATAATAATGAACGACTTTTTTTTCTTTTTTTACAGCACCCTGAGTAGCTGCTGGCTTTACAACGCTAATGAGGACACACTGAAGGCTCTGGCAAGATTACCTGGCATGACTAAATATTCCATTGTCAGGTATGTAATGGGTGCTATATACAAGGTTATGTAATATTCTGTTGTTCAGCTTTTGGATCTATATATTTCTCTTTTACATTATCCAGATACACAGTCATTTTTACAAATTGTCTTTTGAAACAGAGAACATACACCTCAATAAATTAAAAAAAGGGGCCATTGAAAAATAACCTTACACCTCTAAAGGGGAAGAGAGAGGGGGAGGGAGGTCTTTTGCTTTTGTATGAACAATGTAAGATTTAGGGGGGGGGGGGGGGAGGTTGGTCAAATGTAATATTGCACTTATTATGAGATTATAACCCAGATATTCAATTCAACTTACTTTTTTCCATTTACTATTTTTACAAATACATTAAATTTTGGTGAGAGAATTTGATTAAACAGGGTATATACACTGGATTTTGAATAAGCTTTTGATTCAATGCACAGGGAAAGCCTATGGGACATCCTAAGAATATAGCAAGTAGGCTACCACAGAAATTGATAAAGATGATAAAACTGTTCTACAAAAATTTCAAATGTGCTGTTATTGACCACGACAGCACAAGCAAATGGTTTGATATAAAAACTGGCGTGAAACAGTGAAACAAGGGTGTAATATGTCAGGGTTTCTCTTCCTCCTGATCATAGACTTTGTAATGAGGAAAACCACCAAGAATGGCGAAAGGGGAATAAGATGGAAGTGTACAACCAAGCTTAACGACTTAGTAGAGTTTGTTGATGATGTAGCCCTTCTAGCATCAAGAATGACACATATGCAAGAAAAGACAGCAACAATGAATGAAATAGCAGAAAGTGGCGGACTTTAAAAAAAATACTGCAAAAGAGAGCAGAGAGAGAGAGAGAGAGAGAGGGGAGGGGGGAGATGAGTTCCATACTAAAGGCACTGAGTGCATGAAGGCAAAGTCTGAAAAAGCAGACTTTGTAATTAAACGTTCAAGTTGTTATGTAGTTAGACCAATGAAGGGGTTAATTTACAATATACACTTAAACATTTAAGTTGTTATGTAGTTAGACCAGCGAACGGGTCAATTTACAGTATGTACATTAATGAGAGAGATTTCAGGTCATCAGGGGCATTGTAAGGATGCATTTGAACAAACAATTCAAGCAATCGAATTCTCAATGATTATTATGATGAGTTATATAATTGCTGTATTTGTTTGATTCGTAAGAGAGAATCTCTTCATAATCTCTAGTCTCCATGTTGTTGCATCATTATTATTAGGGATGATTTAAAAAATATATTATGTGCTTCAGCGCTGGCTCTACACATGACAAATGCTGCTGTGGTGACCCATGACTCCCCATGTCTCACTGCGCATCAAGAGTTGCACCCAGCCAAGCTTGATGGAAATGCTTCAGGCGTGTCCAATGTTGGCAACACTGGCTTGCATGATGTCAGGATTAAGAAATGATATATCGTTTGAGGCAAAAAAAACCAATGTGTCGAAATTTTAAGGCATATAATGCTGTAACCGATCACTCTTTCTGTGTGAAACTTAACATGCTTAAATTTAAAGTACTATTATATTAACATAATATAATATTTTTAAAGAAAACGACATGCAAACGCATGGAGTAGTTATTTTTCAAAGAATTCATGTTTTTGGTTGATATCGAAGAGCTAATAAAATGTGATTTTGAATAATCACCAATCTAAATTGAAGTGACTGGAAAATTAATAAACAATTTTGCAATGCCTCAGCAAACTATTCAGATTGTTGTATATAATATTTCAAGTTGAAACTGTAAAACATGGTGACAGCATTTTTATTGTCAGGAGAAAAGGCAAAAGCAGATTGTTAGGTCAAAATTGGCTCAAGCCGATTTTCCATTTCGTGAAAATGATGTAATTGTAGAAAAATGGGTTGTTCAACCTACCTCTAATTTAGTACACAAAAACTGGAATAGTTGTCTGAGCTGTTGTATAAAAAGAGAATTTTCTATCTTTATCAGTTTTTCAGTTCTTTAAATGTTTTGTTAATGGATTGCGAGAAAGCAAAGTTTCCTGCAGCCATAATACTGTCTCAAGAGACCTGTTCTTAGATAAACTGCTGTTTCAAACACATTTGAGCATTGTTTTAGCTGAAATTTTACCATACCTTATACCTTATTCCATCCCATGCCAAAGGCTAATTGGACTGACATCAACGTCCATTCTCATCTGCCTTGGGCAACATCAGGCCAGACCTACGAACTTTTTTAAAAGTCGAAGAAAGAAATTTTACAATTATTTGCAAATATAAACGTCAATGTCGCAAGCAAACCACTTAACTCCGGATTTTCTAAAAATGGAGTTATAGAAATGGAATATAGCTTGACTAAATACATGTATATTAATACCATTCATCATATTTCAGAACTACAACACACAAGCACTTCACATATTTCTCTGATTTGTTTGATTTGTTTTCATCAGTTTTTGTCTCTCCCATACTAACAACATAAACAGACTTGAGTGGTTTGCTTGGGACACCAACAATGTGTTTTAAGTATGATAGATTATCAATGGACAGAGCACATTGTTATAGAGTTTTATACTTCACATGATATATGGTAATAGTATGGGGAGCTTTATCTCAAAAGTAAAGGCTTTGTCAAAAACAATGACATTTTTTTAATCCTGTGCCTAGCACTTTAACAAACAAATATGACATACTGCATTAAAGGTACCCATGAGCTCAGTATTGAATACAGGATTAGGACTCACTTTTATTTTTCATTTGTGAAAGCAACGCACCAAGCCAAGCATTGGTGTCTTGGTTAATACCCGTATTCTCTATGTTGCCAGCACCCTATGTACTTTCTAAGCACGATGAGGACACAGAATGCAAACAACCCGGTCAGCTCCGGCAAGATGTGGTCTTGCAGGTGAAAAGGAAGTCTCAGCTACATCAGGTAAACAACATTTTAGTGAAATTTTCATTTTTTTATCCCCTATGAAACTCATGGGATTTTATGAGACCTTTTTTTTCTTATTGCAAGATACATAAGAAAAATTTTGTGAGGTGCGTGCCAAAAAATAAGTGTTGTCATGACAGAGTTATTGCCTTTGAAAGGTTGTAGGGTACAAAATTTGGAGAATTTTCGATTATTTGCACAATTAATCCAAAATTCATTCAGCAAAAGTCTACATGGCATAAATCATTAAATCAAGAAGAATAGTGAATTATTGAACTATAATGGTGCCAAAATTACTGAAGCATATAGTGTTTTGGGGTCATTCAAAGTCCATTTTCTCACAATTTGCTTGCAACGTTCATAGAAACTTTTCTTCCACAATTCCTCATTGTACTTCAGTTCAACAAATTAAAGATGCTTGTAGTTAGCAATTGTAAAAGATCAGGGGACTAAATAAGCAGCACTACTTGGCTATGCTTATCATTACTAGGATTATTCCCCTTTCATTGTCACTGACATACCTTAACTCCAAGAATAAAAGATCGCTTACGAATCATGAACTAACCAGCATCTCCATTATTTTCATTTGTCCATGTGCTTTATTTTCAATCTATATTATTGGTGACGAGGGAACCTTACCAAGAGCACCAAAAGTATTTGCAGAGAAGCAAGAATCATCAATAAATAAGTAGACCATACGTTTTGATGCTAGAATGGCTTCGTTTGGTCAAATACCGGAGTTTGACGAAGCACCATCTACGACGACCTAGAAAGACTTTCTTTTTATTTTGAGGCAAATGAGGCGAAGAATGGAGATTCCAAAAGGAGAGCTATCTAACTTACTGTCATCAGGCTCCTGGGAGCCCCTCAAACAAGACATTTGAAGAGCTATGCCAGCTTCTAAAAGACCACCATACACCCGCTCCACCAAAATTCCTAATCGTTTGGCAAATGAGACAATCAGTGAATATGTTGCGACGCTAAGAAACCTGAGTGAGTTTTGTAAGTTTAGAGACCCTTTGAAGGAGAGGTTGTGTGAGAAATTTGTAACCGGGATTAGTCATTCTGAAATCCAGAGAAAATTACTAGTGGAAAGATACCTGACCCAATACAGAGCTATCCAGATAGCAAATGGTATGCAACAGACACCTGATGCAGCAAGAGCTTTAGCACCTGAAGGAGGCACAACCACGAGCCACAACTACGAGCAGATCCTGATTTCCATCTGTTCTCTTTCAATGGAAAACCGAATAGTTGTGTACCACATTCCTGTCACAATCAATAACATTCCCATGAGATTTCAACTGGAGACCGGAGCAGACTTCACTGTGATGACAAAGATTGATTTTAACCATGTATTTTTAGGAGCAGAAGGTTTTCCATTGCAGCCATCAAGCAAAAAGCTACAGACTTACACAGGGGACACTGTACACATTGTGGGGGAGCGTGAGGTTGATGTTTACAATGATCAATGTTTTACTCTTCCATTGATTATTGTGGAGGGAGAAGGGCCACCATTATTGGGAAGGAATTGGTTAGGCCAAATTAAATTAGATTGGAAGACCATTTTCACCATGCATGCATCCAAACCAGATTCAGAGCCACCTATGTCCTTGGACAACATCATGAAAACAAAGGACAAAGCATTTGGTGAAAATGGGCTAGTGAATAATAGAAAGGTCAAATTATATCTGAAAGATGGTCATGGTAAATATTGCAAGGCAAGACGCCCCCATTTGCAATGAGGGAGAAAATTGAAGCAAAACTAGATTAGAGTGCAGATGGATCATTACAAAGGTCGAAAGCTCTGACTGGACCACTCTGATTGTGCCAGTTTCCAAAAAAGATGGTTCAGTTAGAATCTGTAGGGACTACAAAATCATTATAAACATAAAGATAGAGCAAAAGCGCTATCTAATCCCCACTGTTGAAGATATTTAATTGAAATTAGCAGGTGGTGAAAAGTTGACTGAACTAGATTTCTCTCATGTGCATATTATACAATTAGAACTTGTCTCTAATTCAAAACAGGACACAACCATCAATACACTCAAGGGTCTTTTCCAATATGAAAGACCTGTGGGGACCCTGGGAATATAATAGGTCCCCTGCGTGCTGGCAGGAGGTTAAAGTCTTCCATTGGGGGCGGGTGGTTGGTAGGAGTCCCTGGTGGGCTCTTCTACTTCTGTTTCTTTTCTTTTACACTGAAGTAATTGTCTTAATTTTTCCCCTTTTCTGTGATGTCCTGTTTTTGTTGTCTTGTTTGCAACTCAGTGCTCATCACTTATTTCATGCCCTTTGGTACTTGACGACAGGGTAACAAGTTAAACATACTGAGTACTTTTGTACACAAAGGGGGTTTAAAGATCTTGGGTCTTTCTGTACCATAATACAGTTATATGTGATGGCCATTGCTTATTTTTGTAAGGAGGGATGAAATTTTTTGTGGTTGTAAATCCTCTCTCGGTGGTGTCGATATGTGTTTTCAGAGATGATATTTAATTTTTAGTATAAATCATCTGTCTGCTGTTTGTGGTTTGATCTGTTCCCTCTTTTAACTAATTCTTTCATCTTACTTTCCTCTGGGCTCCATTATGACCCTCGTGTGTTGTGGGACCCTAAAACCTCCAACAAACAAACAAGCAAACAATATGAAAGATTGTGTTTTGGAATTTCTTCTAGTCCTAGTATTTTTCAGGCTGTAATGGAGAGTCTATTTCAGACATTCCATACGTTTGTGTTGACTTTGGCATTGTGTACATCATGAGCATCTTCGAACACTCCAGTGAGTTTTGAAAATGGTCAATGATGAGAGTTTGAAAATCAATTGGGAAAAATGCCAATTCATGCCACAAGAGATCAAATTTTTTGGCTACGGATTGAATAAAAATGGATTAAAACCTCAAAATGAGAAAATCGTACCCATTAAAGAGGCTCCAAAACCAGAAAATGTGCATGAACTGAGAGCATTCATTGGTATGGTTGATTACTACTCAAAGTTTGTAGGTAATCTGTCATGCAAATTGTCCCCATTGTACACAATCCTTTAAAAAAAATGTTGACTGATAATGGTGAAGGGAACAAGACAGAGCATTTCAGGAAGCTTAAGATGTGTTATCTTCTGACACTTGCTCATTCATTATGATCCAACAAAGGCACTGATATTGACATGCAACGTTTCTCCTGATGGGGTAGGCGCAGTTCTATCAGACCAAGATGCCAATAGCATTTGCAAACAGAGCGCTCAATGAGGCTAAGAGAAATTATTCACAATTAAACAGGGAAGGACTGTCTCTAAATTTTGGGGTGAAACTGTTCCGTAAAATTTTCACCCTTATTACAGATCATAAGCCTCTGCTGGGGTTGTTTGGGGAATATAAATCTTTGTCAGAATGTGCCTTACCCAGTGTGCAAAGCTGGGCTATCACTCTTGCTGCCTATGATCCTCATTTGCAACATGAACCAGGCACTGAAAACAGCGCAGATGCCCTAAGCAGGTTACCACTTGAAAATCAAACTGTAACTAGCAATGTACCAGAAGAAATTGATGAATTGTTTTCTCTCATTGATAATACGATTGTTGATGCAAACATTGTTGCACAAGAAACCAAATTGAATGAATATTTGAGCAGGGTGTATGATTATTGTTTGAATGGGTGGCCTGACACTACCATGCATGAAAGTTTGAAGCCATTCAAAATGAGCCAACAAGAGGTAAGTCTAGAAAATGGTTGCATTCTGTGGGGATCCAGAGTGATTATACCAAAAGTCTTACAACAAGACACTTAGACTGTGGGCCACTGGGACCCCCCCCCCCCCCCCTCCCCCAGGGAATTTATGAGACCTAATTTTTTGAGAAGCGGGATGCCTTAAGAGTAGGATTCCACTTGTTTGCCCAATTTTAAGTGTTTCCGTCACTGAATCTGAGATATTGTTGTTCAAGACAGTAATTCTGACTTTATTTTATTGATCCAAGTTGTAAGCCAAAATTCAAGGGTTGCTATGCCAGGGTTATTGCCCTTGAAATGTCATTTAGGGCTTAAGTCAAAACAACTTTAGAAACGTTACTAGGGCGACATAAAATATCTTCTATAAAGAGAAAAGGTATCATTCTATGCTTGCAAATGTGTATTTTAGCATACAGTGAGAAGTTAATGTATCAAATGACATCTTAAAAATGGAGATAAATCTTCACATGAAAAAACAAAACAAAATGAATGATTAAAATGACAACTGGATATTTATCTTTTAAAAGTCAACGAAGAATTAATTAGTCTGGTGTAACTATAAAGCAAAATATACTCAAGTAGAAAACAAAGTTTTGATGCCAGACATTGAAAGAAGTTCCATTTTTTTCAAATGTGATTGATTTGAGTTACTGTACTGTTGGTGTCCTCTTCTGACTCTAACAACCATTTAATGCCATTACTAGTAACACTAACCTCATCACTGTCTTTTACTTTGAGCCTTGACGTCCTCCTCTGAAATAATTACCCATGATTTCATTGCGAATATATCACTACCACCAGTTAACATCTAGTTTGCCATTTTCGGTGCTTCCAACAAATGTTTTTGAAGTTTTTAATGTGCTGTGGATGGACATGATATAGAAATTGAAAATTTGCGATTTTATATGGTATAGAAGGGAGGCAATTGATAAAGGACCATCATGTTGCACTACATCAAGAACTTAATCGTTATCTGGGGTAAATCAGATTTTTGGAGGTTCTTTTTCCGAAATATAGACAAATATTCTCTTTTGTTGAAGATGGCTGTCCAAACATAAAGACAAAGAAACATAATCTACATTTCATCAAGAGATTAAATGTTTTGTTAGTTCCAAGCTCTTCAAAGCAGTCTATCACACACATTATTGACCTTTAGTTTGATATAGGAACCTGCAACAACCCAAAAAAGTTGATGTAAGCATGCAGAAAGACAATGCACTCTTTTAAGACAATGTACTCTTTTAAAAGAAGGAACAATAAGACAGTACATTAGAATTATCTCCTAGGACGCGTGCTCACCTCAAATATCCTAGAATCCACACCCCTCCATAATCACTCGGTTCACACTGACAAATCCACACGTCCGCTTCCTGACAAGACACACTTGAAAAGCAATCAGTCACTTTCATAACAAGTTGTCTGCCAACACACACTGACCATCTGCCATGTAACACATTTCGCTACCAACTGCCATCCCCGATCACAGACGGCCGTGCTCTGCTCCACTGCTGCACCAAACATTGAGCACCAACATGTTCCTCCGAACACGAAATGACCAAGACCTTTAGCAATCATATGCAAAGATGAAAGTATTATAAATTGCTTTGAAAAGCTTTAGACCAAAATCCCAATTCCAAGATGCCCAAAGAATCTCAGGCCCAGAGACAAGCTACCCCTGGAATCCGCTCTTTCCATCACGCTTGGGTGGTTAATATGTGCAGTGTCAAAAAGTCTCACCAAGGACGGCTAAAGCCTGGATAGCTACAAAGATCTCAGAGATGCCAGGATGTTTTACAAGGAGGCAAGTGGAGAAGATTCATCACATGGGCAAGAGCACAAAGGAAGAGCAATGGAGAACACCCCACCCTGTCACCGGGAAGAGTCGAAAGCTTTATAGCCCTTTCCTATTTGATGAATCTTTTCATTTGTCTCCTCGTGAAACATCCTGGATCAATTATAAAAAAGGGCAATTTTGTATCTATATGTCCACTTCCAACTTGAAAAAAAAATGCTTGGAAGCAAACCGACAGTAGCAAATTAGAAATTAACAGGTGATCTTGATATAGATTCACAATGAAATTATGGGTATTCTTTCAGAGGAAAACAACCCATTATACAACAAGGATGAGGAAAATAGGGCTAGAAATGCCATTGAGTGGTGGACAATTCCCAATGAAATAAAATTTAACTTTTTGCAGTCTGTCTGGCCTTAAGACTTAGTTCTCCATATACTGAAGTATATTTCGCCTTTTTTCCCCCTTTTTTATTTCCATTTTTTTTTTTTTTTTTTTATTTTTTTTTTAATGCTATTGAAATCAAAGGAAAAGAAAAACAAAACAAAAACAGAAAGATAGAAAGGAAGGAAAACAAAAAAATGTCCATATAGAAAATTTCTTTGAAGGGGCAACAAGATTTTGAATTTTGACGGCCCTGCCGTGTGCACCACGATCAAAACAACCTTATTCACAGACTTGACCGAACCACGCCAAAAAAACAAACAAACAACCCCCCCAAACAAAACAAAACAAACAAACAACAACAACAAGAAAATAGAAAGGGACAGCCCAACCTGAACAAGAGGCAGCAGGTGAACAATAAAGAACGCAGCTCACACTCTCTCACATCCATATCGAGGGTGGACTTGTGCGGAGACAGGCATGTGATCAGATAATGAAATGCCAGAATGGTTGTGGGGCGAAAGGCGGCCCTTCCTGGTCATATGTCCTCATTTAGTAGTTCAGAAGGGGTTAGGTGAGGAGAGATCGCTTGTTTGGGGTGGGGGGGGGGGGGGGAGGCGGGAGCTGCAGTGAATATTTTCGAGTTGATCGGTATGACCTCCTCCATTCGACCACGGTGTCTAATCCAGTCTTCATGTCCTCGGTCACTGTCTTTCCTATAATATTTGTAACGTGTCGTTGGATTTTGTTGAGAGTATGTGCTGGTGGTGTTCATACTTTTATGTAGTATGCCAGTTATGGTAGAATATTACGTATTAAACAATATTATTATACTAAAACCATCTTCTTCTTCTTCTTCTTCTTCTTCTTCTTCTTCTTCTTCTTCTTCTTCTTCTTCTTCTTCTTCTTCTTCT
>JBCIKM010300909.1:0-11642 GCA_039654465.1 Melibe viridis | reverse complement strand
CAAGGTATCCGAGGAAAGCTTTTCTCCCCTAGCGAAGCCATCTGGTTCTGTTGTTTTTCAGTCACGTTAAAAAAAAATTTTAAATTTTTTTTCACTCAATTAAAAAAAACGGTATGACTGTACCGCAAATCGGTAAATCGGTATTTTCCAAAATTTCCAACAAAAAATGGGTATGATACCGATAAATCGGTATGAACGGCAGGTCTGCTAAAGCCAGCTTGTTCTTTTCTCAGTAATTTATCAACCACTACTTGTATCCTACTGATAAGAATTCTATCAAACACCTTGCTGAAGATTGACAGTAGGTAACTCGCTGCCAATTGCTGCATTTGTGAAGATTGCCTCTTCTCATTCAGTTATATTGTCTGAATCAGTGAGACTGAGTATGTTTTATTGTCAACGTTTGTGTAAGATCCATTAAAAAAATCAAGTCTTGATGAGCTTTAAGTTGGACTGTTTTTGTTCTCCCAGTAATAGTTTCGTGTAAGGAGAGGATCATAAAGAACAGAGAGCATGACCAGACACTTGGAAAAAATTAAAAATCCAAGTTATTTCTTGTGTTAACAAGAACAGGAGAGGCCATAAAGAGTTAAATAAATGTTTGTAGTACACACAATTCTGATGTGATTAAAGATTAAAATACTTTAAAACAAATGATTTACCAAGACTCAAAGATGTCAAGGTTATTTTAACTATAGGATATTTCAAGTCAGCTAGATAAAAAAACAGAGATTTTTGTTTAAAGGTCAATTTATTTTATTGATGGTGAAAGGTATCTAATCCAATTCCTAAGCCGTATGAAAAGTTAATGTCCATATAGATCCCTTTTGTACTACTGCCAAACCTCGTCCATGCCGCCCAAACTGATCCATACCTGAAGAACTGGTGTTCACACATGTTGATGACTTCACTGAACATGAATTGAGTGTCAGCTTCTGACAAGAATGATCGACAAGGCTGGGGGAGGGGGGGGGGGGGATTAGATTTAAAACTTTTCAAAATAAATTTAAAAATACGCAAAACTCCAACAATTATTGATCAAATTTTAAGCTATTTAATTAAATTATTAATTTCACCCATACATGACTATGGATGGGTGTTATCGCAAAACAGAGGACTCTGTTTATACCAAGGGATGGGTATTCTTTTTTTGAAAATTTATCAACCTGCATCTGTATAGCAGATACATAATTTCCTTTTATCTCTATCCCATGCCGACAGTTTATTTTGAGAATACAACCAATTAAACACTAAATCATTTGGCATGAAATTAAACCAGCAATAGCAAGCTATGAATATTTTCAAAATTTGTTTTAAGCCATATACTTTCAAAGATTCAAATACTTCATGTTGATGAATGTATGGGGTGTGAAAGTGTGGGCAATTTCAAAAGCCAAAACAATGTGATCTTAAAGTTCACAACTCTTAAGAGAGCTAATTTCCAGCATCTATCAAATCCATAAAGTACATCTATACACAATACAGATTATTTCAATGGTAAAAATTGTCTTTCAAAGGAGGTTTTACAACTATTTTCCCCTTTAGGATTCAAACTTAAGATTCCCAGTACTATGAGTGAGTGGGTTATCCCTACATCTAGTGGGGAGCCCAATACAAAAAATGAACTAAAAAGGAAAACACAGATTACAGTAGTATGACAACACTTACAGCCGCCAGCATCCCATAGCCCGTGACCGCCATGGACACTTGTTTGTGAGAGGAATTTCTGTCTTTCATGATGTTGCGGAACTTGAGTAAAAAGAACTAGGAATAGAAAATTTTAAAATTCTAATGTTGAATTTTAAGGAGTCTTTTAACTTTAAGGGGAAAAAAAAAAAAAAAAATCAGTCCATTCAGGTTTGTTTCCTTTATATTTTCCTGAGAGGATTTTTAAGAATCATGTAGGAGAGGGAATGAAATAGTACAGGACAAAAGTTTAACCAGGATCTTGTGTCAAATGTCACAACATTGGAAGGTTATGGCAATATTTTCTTGTATTCAGGCAAATAAATAAATGAACATTCTTTTGACCATTAATAGAACTATTTAAAATTGTGAAATTATTTGAAGCTTTCTTCCTATAATGGATTTTTTATTTCAGCTCAGAAGACATTATAGTTCTTAACTTTAGACAAACGTTGTTAAGACCTAGCACAGTTGCTTGTGGAAACAAACCTTAAATATTGCACCCTCTGTAATTCCCTCTTCAGCCCTCTCCACAAGCGCAGTGCAAATCTGACCAAAATAAAAAGTAAAAACGAATGTATCAATTTCTGGATTAATTAATCTCTGATGAGTTCGGAATCTGTATTAAGATTCCTCATTTCCTGCAGTCTTGCTTCATTCATCCCACAAATAATATCTGCTACCTGGAATGCAATGTATGCATATGAGAAAATCCTATAAATAAAGAGATCATGTAGTGAGCATTTTTTCTCCTGCAGAAATTCTGATGAAAAATCAAAAAGACACAAATCTTGTGGTATCCAATGCCAGTTGACCTGCAGCCAGCATCACAAGGGCTCACATCCCTGTGAAAATTTATATTCTCTCCATATACTTCACATCAAGCTTGTTTGGCATCAGTTTTATATGCAAACCTGAAATATAAAAAATGCCCCTTGACGAATATAATTTTGCTTTTCATTCATCCAGAGTTAGAGTGAAAAGCGAAGCTCATTGCCATGAGATGCTTTGTCATTACTTTTACTTACGTCAATATAAATTATTGCAATGCAGTTAACTGTCACCAGAAACAGAAATTCTGGAAAACTGTTACATGCAGTATTGAAAGCAAGGTATGGATATTGCTCAAGATTTGGTCTATTTAGTTTTCTTGGTCTTTGAGCTATTGCATCTTTTACAAAAGGCCTATAACCCATGTGAATATTTCGTTGGATCAAATTGAGGTTCTTTTAGAGAACAATACATATAATGACTTACTTCTTTTAAGAATGATGTCAAAGCGTTCAAACCCAAGTGCAGGATTTCTCTGTTGTGATGTCGGCTCCAGGTATTGAGCTTGTCATACAGGCCCTTTTTTGGTTCAGAACAAATATGTGTATATAAATAAACAGAATAGAGACCATTACAACATTCTTCTTAACTGTCTTCATCACACTGCAAAAATAATAGCTTTTATATCAAAATATGGAAATCAGAATAACTTTTGGGGAAGATTTTTTTTAACTGCTGCATCTAATAAATATAACTAATTTATGACTCACAAAAGAATTCTGCCTCTCCATGTTCCCTGCCTTGGCGTGGTGGAGATGCTTGTGTGGCCTGATGATTTTAAAGGCTATGTTCAACCATAATGGACAGACTTTAAATGAAGACCCAGACTAGATGGGGACAGGTGGCACTCTCACCACTTGCCTTGGAGACAGTGGGTTAACTGCTTTTCTGAAATCATCTTAGTTCAAAGAAATCGGACTATACCCGACTCAAGGACTGCCTAACCAGACTTGACCCATGCATATATAAGGACTATGAACCTGGCTATGGTGGAATGTTAGGGTAATTAGCATCAAAATCATTGTTGGGTATGGACCAAATGAAGATGCACCATAAGAAGAAAGAGAAAGCTTTTATGAATATTTACAAGCTATTTACAATGTCAAAATGGACAGGAGTCTTAGAAAAAAGGGATGAAAGATCAATAAACCGTCACATAACTGTTAGCAATTACCTATTCTATAATACTTATGATGTTAGGGTTAATAGAGGTGCTGAAATCTACAGTGATCATTTTTTGTTGATAGGAAAGTTCAACATATCCATAAAGTTTAAAATGCAAACACTAAAAGAACCAAAGAAAACAAAACTAAGAGTAGAAGCATTAAGAAATAAAGAAACAAAAGAGGTTTACCAAAAACTAATGAACACTAGACTAATCAGATTGCTACCAACAACAAATGAAGATATAGAAAACTTATGTTCAATCTATAAAAAATTTGTTAAAGGGAGTGCTAATGAGGTTTGTGAAAGGAAAATGATTGGAGGGCAAGTAAAGAGAACTGCATGGTGGAATTAAAAGTAAAGCAAAAGAGAAAAGAAAAGAAAGAAGCATGGAAACAATACTTATCTGGTATAGATAGCTTAGACTATAATACTTATAATAAACTAAAAAGGAAAGAAGCTAAAGAGGTGAAGAAATCAAAGCAGCATCAATGGGAGCAGTTTAGGGAAAAACTAGAACCTAATTTTAAAGAAAACCAAAAACGATTATTTTGGGGTGCAATAAAAGATGTAGGCAAGGAAAACAAGTCCCAACAAAGCATGTAAGAAACGAACAGGGAGGGAGATATTGTAAAACATAATGGTGAAATACTACTAGAAGTGTTGAAAGAGTACTTCCAAAATCTACATAACAGTGACGGTAGTAGTAACATAGTAGATGATAATGAAGACGACCATAGTTGTACGGATACAGAAATAGACATCCCAGATGATAGCTTTGAGGATAGTATAACAATGTCAGAACTAATGAGTGTTAAAAAGAAGATTCAAGAAGGTAGAGCCCCTGGCTCAGATGAAATATATTCAGAAATGGTAGTGTCCCAAGGTTTAGAAGCAGATAAACTCCTTTTAAAAATATGCCAGCAGGCTTACAAAACAAAAATCATGCTGAGTGACTGGAATATTAGCACAATAATACCTATACATAAAAACAAAGCTACCACCCTGTGATAACTACAGAGGCATCTCCTTCCTTAGTGTGCCAGGAAAAATCTATGCAAGAATTTTGGAAACTAATTTAAGGAAAAATGTAGAAGGAACACTAAAACAATATCAAAGTGGATTTCGCCCAGTGCAAAACCACATATATATATATATATATATATATATACTCTAAGACAAATTAGCGAAACATCCTATAGATATAATCATAAAGTTCATATGTGTTTTAAAGACCTACAAAAGGCATTACATTTAGTTAAGAGGGAAGAGTTGTGGAAAGGACTAATAGAGCATGGAGCGGACAAAGAATAAATAAGAGCAATCCAGTCTTTTTATACTAATCCTGAGGGCATGGTAAGAAGAGGAGGCCAAAACACTAGTAAATTTTATGTAAATATAGGTATGAGACAAGGTTGTATTCTCAGCCTCTGCTATTCATAATACTCATGAATTCAGTTTCAAAAAAAGTGCAAAGGAATGAGATCACTAAATGCAGGAATGTGGAAACTTAAAATGTTAGCTTTTGCAGACGACTTGGTGGTATTTGGTAAAACACGACAAGATTTACAGTAAAAGGTCAGCATCAAATTGTAGTCAACTCTAATCTATGGAAGGAAAATATGAAACTTAGAAAACAAAGATAAAGCAGGTTGCAGGCAAGTGAAATGAAATTTCTAAGACGATCAATAGGCAAGACAAAGAGAGATAAGATAACAAACACAAGAATAAGAGAGGAAGTTAAAACAGAAAGCATTGCATTTAAAATAGAGAAGAACCAACTTCAGTGGTTTGGCCATGTTAATAGGATGGAAAATAACAGGGTCCCAAAACAAATTTTAGAATGCAAACAGAAGGGAAAGTTGCCAAGAGGTAGACCAAAGAAATTGTGACAAGAAGCAATCAAGTAAACTTGTAGATGCAAAAAGGAAGAGCCTAGATAGGGATCAGTTGCAAAAGTTTGTGCATAGTGATTAAACCTTACACCGAAAGGTACTAAAGGTAAAGATAAAGAAAGAAAGAAAAAGAAGTCTGTGTAAATAGCAGTTTAATTAAATAACTTTCATAGGATTGTGTTTCTTAATTGCATCAAACACTGATTAAATAATGCAGCGCACTTTTAAACCTTTGAGAAACAAAAGCAAATTTGATTAAAAATTCACTAACCTGGTAGTCATCAAGCAAATAAGGTTTGAATTGTTCAGCATGTCTTGCAATCAATTTCAGCCCAGCCCTGGGCACGTCATAACGTGTGTATTCCACCCGCGGATCAATGGCCATCCCTAGGTATTTGAAGATCTCTGAACATTTCTTGGAATCTAAGAGACAAGGATAAATACAAACCATGATCACGTTCACCAATTTTTTATTATTTAAAATCCCTTTAGACAATGAGTGGTGTTTAACCCCACTAATACCTTTATGTATTATCATTTTGAATCATTTTAGAATAGTGCATGGTGTTTTTAAAGACACCAAATGTGGTTAGTTAGATTCCATTGTGTAAAGTTTCATTGCAGATTTGGAGTGGTCCTTTCTTTTTTGTTCTTTTTTTCTTTTTGTTTTTTTTTGGGTTTTTTTTTGGGTGGGTGGGGGGGGGGTATTACTTCTTCGTGATTTGTCCATTGGAGTTACAGGAAAAGCAATTAAAAGTAAAATATTATCCTAGCCCAAATGGAGGGTTAATCTGATAAATTTTTTCAACAAGTTTATTCAAAAAAGACAAATACCTTCATCCGCCGACTGTGTGAAGTTGAGCAAGAAAGCCGTCAGTCCATCAAAACAAGCTGCTACAATGTACAACTCGGGTTTCCTGGTTTTACTAGTCAACTGTTATTTGTACATCATAAAAGAAAAAGCAAATATATTTTTTAAATACAGCGTAACTGGAATGAAAGCATTACAAAAAGGAAGAGACACAATAAAGGAACAAGAAAATTAATACAACATAAACAGGCTGAGGAAATAAAAGGG
This sequence comes from Melibe viridis, assembly GCA_039654465.1. NCBI lineage: Eukaryota > Metazoa > Mollusca > Gastropoda > Nudibranchia > Dendronotidae > Melibe > Melibe viridis. Next base: position 4,988 of record JBCIKM010300909.1, on the reverse strand, counting down.
GATGATTAATCAAAGTCTAAGAATAAAATATTGAAATAATAAATTTTGCACAGTTTTGTTTTATGAAATGATTCTTACTTCAATGAAAAAGCATTAAATTTAATCATAATGAAGTGTACAAGTTTATGAAGTAGTTTTAGATAAATTAATCGAAATAGGCAGTCCAAATCTTCACTGTCGATTTACTGTAACTTAAACTGAAATGATTAATTTGTGAATATTATGAAGTACTAGCTTGATAGAGTTCTTCAAATGCTTTTATTTACCTCTGATTTCAAAGCATTGACATATAAGCCAATCAAACGGTTTGCATATGGGTCCATCAGCACTGGATAGAGCTCTGCAATCACTCCGAGAACATTGTAAATACTGGCCTTCACTGTGAAAAAAAGTACACAGAGAAGTTGTAAGGAATTACATTAATGAGACAGTTCATCTTCAAAAAAAAATTAAAAAAAGATTCTTCTCTCAGAAACACTTTGAAATACTTCAAAAAGTTTTAATTCAATTAAAAAATACAGCAGTGAAAAAAAAAAAAGCCAAGTTGGAGCTAGAATTTGAACCCAGACAAATTTACAAACCTCATACTACTAATGCTTGCAAAAATTCAAGGACTTACTTTGCAATTTCATATGATCATTTTATGCACTAACTCTATATACTATGCCTTTTCTGCAAACTGATCTGCCTTAAACATGCTCACTCACAGATGACAGGAACTCACAAAAACCTGTATTTATGATATAAACTGAATGTTAAGCTCCATATACAGCCTTTTGCAAAAGTTTAGAAAACTATCTAAGTTTTCTTGGTACTAAGTATCAAAAATATACAAGGAACAGTTTTTCTTCACTGCTGTCGTTTTTGAAGTGTGGCAAAAAACTAAGGCAATGATTTTTTACGCTAAAGGTGATATGAAAAACAAAGTGAACTCTTGTTCAGTTTCACCCTCATATAGAATTGAAATAACTCGAAAAGCAACAGAAATTAGAGCATCTTGTTTTTAGCAGATGGAGATGCAGGCCTATCACTTAATCTGCAAGGGTCAATTGGCATCCCCCCTGTTGATTTCTACCTGTTCTAAGGTTAAGTTAAAGACAGGGTGTATGTAAAATGTGTGAGAGACATTGGCTTTCTCCAAGTCAAGATAAGGAAAGTTGCTACAAAAAACATGGTTGGAGAAGTTGAAAGATAATGGCAGAGCCTCCAAAGCGGTTGATCCTGACGTTGAGAGCAGATTGCTATGTGTACTCATAACTTTTTAGTGTAATTGGACAAGAGTTCGCTTCAATTAATATTATTTTATGTTTTGCATCGAAATTCAGATCTTTCAGTTTTGAGTGGTGTTCATGTATAACATAAATGTAGAAAAACAGGCAATTGTATCTTTTGGATACGCAGTACCAACAAAAATTGGATATTTTTCAGAGCTTTTGCAAAAAAAAAGGTGATTTTAATTCTTCATAGGGGAATAATGAAAAGACACCCTGCATTTTTAAAAGACGAGAATGAAATAATGCATGAATAATGCAGACTCAAATTTCAGCTTATAAACTGTTTTGTTTTGTTTTGTTACCTTTATCCCTTCATATCCCCTTAGCAGTTTCTGGATCACAAGAAATGAAGACAGGCAAATGATCAGTCCACGGTGCCTAATATTGAGTGGCATAATGAGCAATACATATGAGGTATTACTCGATCTTAAGCCAAACAATAGTTGCTGTTGCCTTGGTAGTATCTGCTCATTGACAAAGACGAAAGAGCCGATCTACCACAGGGCGAAGCTCAAAAACTAACTGTCACCAATGGTGAGAATGTTTGAAATTTCTTTTAGCATCAATGAAAACAACTTACATTCAAGTTAATGAAGTACCAAGAAGAAGAGACAAAGGCTTCAGAAGATAGGAAGAAACAAAAGCCAAGAAGACTGGAGGATGTCCACAGTGGCACTATGGGGCTTGCTACAGCACCATTTGTGTAGCCACTGCCGGGAAGGTAAGATTTGCCACTTGGCCATTCAGGCTAGCAGCAGTAACACTATCTCCTTCACTAATATCTTTTTTTAATACCAGCCACTACTTTATTCCTTATTTAAGCTAAAAACATTTGGTTTGTTAATATTAAAGAAAGGACCAGAAACCCTGTTTTCCATTTACTTTTTGGTTGCATTTGTTATGAATAGGAGACAAAAAATAACATCCACATCTAGTTACCAGATTATGGACTATGTTACCCCATCTGACCTGATGCCGGTAGCTTGGATGCCTTTGTCAATTCTAAAAGAAACTTCTGGATCAGGTCCTCTATTTTTAGATCATCCACCAAAGGAGAGTCGGAGGCTAACTTGAGAACCTGTGGGAGATTTATGATGTTAGAAATTCTTTTGTTATCTTTATGATGTCAACGGTAAGGAAATGAACTAGGTACCCATGCTATAATAATGTATAAAACATTCATTCGGCATTACTTTGAAGTGGATGATATAAAAAGTTATGTCAAGAGGACAAATGAAACAATGATCAACAAAGTAGGCAGTATTAAAAACATTCAGGAGATATTCATGTGTTATTTTTCAGACTTCAAAGGAAGTGCTTTATGAGCATGAGAAAATTAAGCCCAAATATTGTTTTATTCCAATTACAAGACTAAAGTTTTTAACCTTCAGAAGCAGGTAGATGGCAGCATTTTTCACTTTGGCAAATCGATCTCTCCGAAACAAAGAGAAGCTGATTTCCTGAAATTATATTTCATTGTTGTTATAAAGCAATTAATGATAATGATATTCATGGTGAATGAGGCGGAGGAGGAGGAGGAGGAGGAGGAGGAGGAGGAGGAAGAGGAGGAGGAGGAGGAGGAGGAGGAGGAGGAGGAGGAGGAGGAGGAGGAGGAGGAGAAGGGGGGGGTGATAATGATATGGAGGAAAATAACAGATATGGGATGAAATGGTAGAGCTTTCTTGTAACAATGAAACAGTATAATCCATAATGGAGTGTTTACAAAAGTAAATAAATGAATGTGTAACTTACAAAATAAATATGGGGAAGAGCTTTTTAAAAAACATCCTACAACAGTTCATGGAAACCAAAGAAAGGTTGGGGTTTGATTCAGCCACATTTTTTTCAAAAACAAATTTAAGAAATCTATTACCTTTAAAGGCAAAGAAAATGGTACGACTTTTTTGTCTACTCTGTCGATGAATGAAGACAGAAAGTCAAGGGCACTGGCTTTTCCATTCTGCAACTGTATGAAAAATTGTAATCTCTTTTGCATATGACATTATTATGGTATTGCATTCAAACTAACTTGCTTCTATCACACTTGCAAATTTGCTTTTAATATAATTACAATTTCTACTGTTATAAACCATTGAGCAAAGTAATATCATAATCAGAAAACATTGAAATTACTTTTATTTTATTCTGCTTCTTGGTTGCCTTTCATCAGAAAATATAAAAAAGGGTATTACTTCAACACTTGTGAATTTAAAGCTCACTAAGTGTACAAGTATGCATAATGCAATATATTTGATTAAACCTGTGTACTGCCATTGAAATACAGAGTTACAAAAGTCAATCAGAGCTCCTAATTATTATTTCCAAAGCACTCAAAGAAGACCACAAACAATTATCATTATTATTATTTGGTCTTCTATTATTTCATTGAAAAAATCAAATTGAAAAAAAATAAAAAAATAGAAGAAGTGTCAAGTCTAACTGCTAAATAGAGGATTACAACAATCAAATTGGTAGAGAATAGCTCCAGACAGTTAGCAGTGTCTTATAACATTTACAGCCTTTCTTTTTATACACAAACTTCAAAACAATGATTAAATAAAATTCATTGAATCGTTTACAGAATTTTGCATGAAAACATGAAACAGAATTTTACAGAAAACCCTGAAATCGTAAAGACACAAATTTACCTCATCTGATACAGCAGTATCTTGCAGAAAACGAAGGATACCTCGATCTTTGTCAAATAACAGAGAGCACATGAGATCTGAAATTTGTATTAAAATTATTAATTTCCTGAGTAAACAAATTCATCATGAGAAATTTATCATTCATAGTAAGCGCTCCCACCTCCTATAGCAAAAAAGACCCAAAAAACACTGGGACAAAGGATTTTATGAATACAACAAAACTTAACTGAAACCTCCAAAATTAATTTTTAACGGAAAAAGACAAAATGGAAAAGAACTTCATTTTCAACCACTATCATGCGCTTGGAATTTTGCAACTCTTTAAAAAGTGCATCACAGAACTCTTTCATTATAAGAGTTTGACAAATGTGGTAAAAATTGACAGCCTTTGAAAAGGACAGACTGTTCATTATTTTCATTATTCAAACCCACAGGCATACTTTTTTTTATATACCCTGCTCAGGAGTTTCTATTCATCTGCACAGCACACTACCTCATCTAATTATTGATTTGTTTTATTATCCATATCCCTTCATGTCACCTTACCAGTATTGGGACCCAGCTCCAAGGAGCTAGGAAAACCTCTAGATCACAAGAAATGAAGACAGGCAGATAATCAGTCCACCATGTCTAATCTAACATGGCATTAAACCACCTAAATTGGCTCCTGCGAGCAGACCGCTCAGCGAATGAGAGCTCACATCCACTCAGCGAGTGAGAGCTCACATCAACAGGCTTCCACGTCGCCAGAAAGGTCATGTTAAATTCACAACTAGCTAATCTCAGCACAAAAATAGTCTTATGAAATCACATTTCTTATATGAAACAGAAAGTGAAAATATATCAATATTTGAGGGTTTTGTCACAAACTATGTGAAAATATCAGTTCAAGTTTTTAAAACACTTTTACTCTACACTAATTGGTTGGACAGTTGGTTAGGTATAGTGCTTTCTATTTTTTATTAAGGACTAGAGGGAAAAGGGTTTTTCTACAGCGCAGTACCCGAGCGAGTTTTAACTCCAGTCCGCCCGTCCATACGGTATCGAAGGCTTGCGATAGGTCCAC
>JBCIKM010300908.1:0-21477 GCA_039654465.1 Melibe viridis | reverse complement strand
GAGAGAGAGAGAGAGAGAGAGAGAGAGAGAGAGAGAGAGAGAGAGAGAGAGAGAGAGAGAGAGAGAGAGAGGACACAATGTTTTCAATAATCAACGAAGCATTTTTGGTGTGTGTTTCTTTCCTTTTTTTTTCTGGCCAGAAACAAGGCCTGAAGTTTAAAAAGCATGGTGCACAAGACCGATTCGTAGCACTGTATTTCGTCAAAGAAATTTGAAACCTTCCTCTGAATCTCATGTAATATTATAACAAGCTCCCCAGTGATTTTACACATAAAAGACAATCAACGACGCAAGTAAATCTGACATAAAGACGATTTTCCTTGCAGCATTCGTCACATAAAATATACGAGTATCATTTGCACTCGGAGAATAGAAAAATAGCAGGAACTCAACGAGGATCCCCCCCCCCACCCCACCCCACACACACACACAAACAGGAAATTAGAGAACAAACTTATGGAGTAATAGCCCGGTGGTAAATTGGCTTAATGGTCTTTCTTAATGAGCATATACCACCAAGGCAACGGCAACTATTGTTTGACTTAAGACTCAGTTAAACTCCATATGTATTGCTTATTATGCGACGCAAAATTAGGCCCGGTGGACTGATCATCTGCCTGTCTTAATTTCTTGTGATCCAGAGGTTTTCCCAGCTCCTTGGAACTGGGTCCCGATGAAGGGAGATGGATAACTAATCAACAACACTTATGGGGTTAACAATTTGTCAGAATTGACCAATCTGAAGTCGAGTTGTGTTCCCCAAAGTGTTAGCTTTGCTGAATGCATTCGACAGTGGTCCATGAATATTATGTCCGTGAATGGCATCTTCATCTTTATCGATTTATTGTAAAGGAATGAAAAATAAAATTCTATATTTTTTCCTGACACTCCAAAACTGGACTTGATAAAGACGAGAAAAACGCGAACTATCAATTTCGCGAACGAACGATACCCGCGTTTTTCTTTCCTGCTGGAAAGTAATTGTCTGCCCGATTGGCATATTAGAAGCTTATTCTCTATCTGGGTGTTAAATTGTAAACCACTCAATCACTTTACGCAGTTTCCTGTGACCAATTTTAGGGTTAACCTAGGTGTGGTTATTGCTTGTTGGAAAACATAAATGAGGATGAAAAATTAAGGGATGCTAGAATATGTTGTTAAAAATGAACAAAATGGGGAAAGCAGCAAAGAGAATGTTCTGTATAATTTGGGCTCGGTAGCGCAGGCTGTAAGGCGTCGGACTCCAATGCTTAAGAGATAGCATTGGTTTGATTCCTGCTGGGGCCTCGAGTTGTGCCCTCGGCTAAGGCACTTTACCACTCTTTACTCATCCTATTGGAGATGGTTGTAAAGCTCGGATGCCCCTGTTTCTACATTGTCTCTTTGTACGGAAAAAAATCAACACGCCTAACAGGCAGCTTGTCTTCCGGGGATGTAATGGTATTGTGAAGCGCGTTGAGGCCTCATCAAGAGGAGCTATTTAAAAAAAAATACATTTTTTAATTCCTTAAGCTATGGATTCCATATGAGACGTCAGGTGGTCTCTGTTTCTTGTTCCAGTGAGCTTTCACTGCCTCCGTACCCTACTTATCATGGTACTTGCGGGACAAAATATTTTGATGGTGAATTGCTCGAAATAATGCATAATATCCTTGGTATATTGATTGAACATATAGCTAACATTCTTTAAGCAAGGGATTCCATCTGAGACGTCCTGTGGTCTCTGTTTCTTGTTCCAGTGGGCCTCTCACTGTCCCCGCACTTATCAGGGCACTTGCGTTGCAGATGGTGAATTGCTCCAAATAATGCATACTGTCCTTGGTAGATTGAATCTAGTTACGATTGAAATCTAGTTAACAGTATAGATAAAACAAATTACAGTCGGTTTTGCTAGTATTCTAATAAAAATGTTAAATTTTGTTACACAGGATATTGATTTTTCAATTTGATTTTCATTTTTCAAAAGTTTATTACATTTTCTCTTTTTTTTTTTTTAGGTTGACCTTAAAACCATCTGGTATAAAAACAACTCAACTGTGGAATGAATGGAAAACAGTCGTCGATCTGTGTTGGAACTGGTGCCAGTCCACTTTCCTTGATTTGGATCTTGATTTTGATATAAATCCACGATTTTCCCTTTCTACATTTATTTTATGCAACCTATCTCCTTTCAACTTTGTTGAATTCAAGGCCATTGCGCTCCTGTTGCGGGTTTTGTCCGAAGAGTTCTCATAGGAAAACTGGACCTCTCGGTAAGATCAACAAGTGTGTTATTATGTAGAGGCTTAATAACTTAATTCGTCACTATCTCGAGCTTGTAAAGATTATCAGGTCTATTGTACAAGACACTGTCATATTAGATTCAACTCCTGGCATTCCTAAAAATGTAAAGCCATTCCATGCTGATCAAGGTTCCCATAAGAAATGCTACAAGAGTCTGTCATGATCTATCTCCCTGGACAATCTTACTGCTTAGAGACCTATCAAGAAACAATTTGAACAAGTGGTGGGTAGAAGAGAATCCGGGGAAGGAGAAAAAAACAACCCATACAAACTGGTACACATGAGAAAAGGTTTGATTTCTGGATCTCTCCAATAGATGAAGAGAGCCTGATAAAGCTTCCAAAGGCGACAAATAAGATTTCAAAGGGAAAACAGAGACAACCTACTCTGAACGTTTTGGGTAGATACGCTTTTTCAACACGGACAATAAGTATAAAATATGAAATATATAACACTGAGAAGACTGGGATGAAAACGTAATTGTAAGGGAGTATCCAACGATAACAACAATACATTCAATACAGGTACGGAAATGTGCCATGCATTGAGTTAAAAAGGCGCACCACAGATAGAAGATGGCAATGAAAGGATGAAAGACAATCACATGCCAGCGAATGAATGAGCTGTGAAGTAATGTGGATGGAAAGGATAGTATCTTGAGGGAAGATTTGAAGGATAGAGGGATTTGGGGGAGGGGGGAATCACAAAAAAATAAGTCTGTAAACAAGCCCACCCCAAAAATAGACCCTGAATTTTTAAGAATAAAACCCAAGGCTTTTTTGTTGTTCATGTTTGTGGTTTTCTTTTCAATGTCTTTTTTTTTTCAGATATACTTGGAGACTGGATCATGTCTAAAACACCAAGTGGCAAAAAGCCTAACACGCTGTTTTCTTATTTCAAGAAGACCCCTAAAGTTGATGATAAAAGTGGTGCAGGGGAAATTCTGACTCCAAGAAAATCCCCAAATTCTAAAAATAACAGTCCTACATCTGCTAAGAAAAGCTCAACGAAAACTAAAGATGTTATAGCAGGTGAACATAGTTTTTTTTTATAAAAAATTTGTTACAAAAGTAAATTTTTGGTTACTGTTCTTGTCTTTCCTTGATGGCACACTGCAGGCAAATACCCGGAATCATAAATTAGATTTTTTATTGATCCATACTACACTCATAAAGTTTTGATAGAAAAACCATTAAACAATAAAAATAAAGTGGTTTGAGGAATTATGCTAGGACCTCTCACTCATATATGCACAGGAAAAATAGTCATTTTAATTCATCCCATGCACGAAATTCTGCTGTCCATTCGCGACCTACTTTCGTCACAAGCAGACTTTGTCTGAGTCAAAGTGAGGCTCCCATCTTCTAACAGTGAATTTGCTGCCATATCATGTTTACTACCTATTTTTATCATCCAATCCCTTCCAATCTTTCCATGTCAAACCATCAACAATCACATGATTCTTTGCTAAAATATCATTGGTCTAAAATTCAAGCTTGCCACAACAGTTCCCGCACCAGTCTGTTGGCGCTAAACGGGGTGCATGACGGTATTAATATCACTCCTGCAGCCATATAATATACGCTAAACGCGAATCAACGGTATTAATACCATTCCAGCAGGACATGAGTTATGATGTGATTCTTAGCCAGATGAGCATTTTAAGTACAAACTTTGATAGATAGAGAGATGATAAATTTAGAATTAAACCTTGTTTCAGTGACGGGAGGAGTATCATAATTTCACATTAAAAGAAAAGGCTTCCTTTTATCCCAGAATCAAACTGTTAGAAAAAGAGATTACCTATTCGACTTTTTCGGGGTATCAGAATGAATTTTATGCATGAGAAGTCTTCTATAGAAAAGGCTCAGAGTTTTTGTTTGCTTGGATAAATGGGGTACAAATGCTGAACTCCATCTGCTGAACAGACTTTTTTATTAACTTAAACAGGAGGAAGATGAAAACAACTTCGGTTTTTAAATATTTTTTTTACAATAGAATGGAATGTGGGCGATGTAGTTTGGTGCAAACTGGAAGGCTTCCCCTGGTGGCCAGGCCTGGTGTGCAATCACCCCACCCTACAAAATCACACCAAGAAGAGCGGGAAAGTCAACCAGATCCACGTGCAGTTCTTTGAGACCCGGCCCACTAGAGCATGGATTAAAGAAAAGTAATTAGAATCTCATATAGAATACTTGCCTCTCTATGTAAATGTCAGTTTTTCTCAAAATCATCGACAAGTTTGTAATTTGAAATGGTATCTTAGTAAACTAAAAATAAAAAATCCTCTCATTCAAAGAAAAATTACAGCCTGATGTACCGTTTGAAGCAAAAGTTCAACCTACCTTAATTCTTTCACAAATTATGCTATTACTGAGGAATTTTGTGTGTTGATTTTCACATATGATGAATAACAGTTTATGTATTGTATGTAATATGTATGCTTGATACTCATTAAACTGTAAGCAAATTGTTTTTTAAAAGATTTTGAAAAGCACTCGTAGCATTTCAAAGCATCACTAATTATCAAATTCTTGTGTTTTGAATTGAATGTTTAATTAAATGATGAAACTTTTTTTCTTCTTGAATATTATGATTATCCTTAAAGTTTTCTGATTGCAACTTATTTACAAGTTTTCCTCCCTCTGAAACATTTCTAGACGTCAATCAGATAAACTTATCCTGGGTTAAAATTTTTTGTGTCTCAGGTACGTTCATGTTTTCAAAGGCTCTCAGGATGCATCTTTCCAAAGAGGTGGGCCTTACTTTACTCTCAACACTAATATTCGTGAAGGGGCCCTTGAGGCAGACAAAGCTGTGGCCTTGCCTCTGGAAGACAGACTTGGTCTTGTCGTTGAACTTCAACCTTCAAGTGAAGAAGAAGATGAGGAAGAGGAGCAAGTGAATAGGAAAATGGAATTTGATCGTAAGTATGGTAGTCGCTGCCTAAGAACACAGCCCTCATTGAAGCTTTAACAGTTTTAGTTTATCTATTTGGTTAAGCAAGCTTTACATTGCCTGTGTGGGAAATGGAGTGTCTCAAACAAGCAGCTAGCAAATATCTGGTGTGAACCATCCATACAAACCTGTTAATCATTGGAAAACTTTTGAAGGTTTCAGACAATCAAAAGTAATATTTTCAGTGTTGTCTCTAGTCATTTCTAAGCTGCGTGGTCATAAAAAAGAAAACCAGATACCTGGGTTGTCAGATATTTACAGTTACTCAATTTTTATCTTTTTTTTGTGTGTATTTAATGTTATGAGAAGGATGATGTCAAACTAGAATACGAAGATCAAATTTTAAAAGAGAATACAAACAATCTGATGATAAGAAGTGATGGATTGAGTTCCATTTTGCTTCTTAAAACAGCTTCACTTTGTTGGCAACGTTACAAGGTGAAAATGCAAAGGAACACTTCACATCTCATCTCTTGTATTAAAGAAAGTTCTTCAAATACTAAACTGTAAGTTTGAACAATTTTTTAAATGAAGGTCTAACTGTAAAACATTTTAAAAAGAATCATGCTTGCTTTTAGTGTTTTTATTTCATTTAATTGATAATTTTCTTTTGAAACAAGGAAAGCATGATTTTCACCTATGATTTCTGCCTTTTTTCTTTCAGCCGAAATATTCGACACAGAAATGTCTGATGAAGACAGTTCTATCGCTAAGAAAAAAGATAATAGTCCATCAGAAAAAAAGGTAAGGGAGGTATTTGAAAAGTACAAAATTGTGCTTTTTGTGTAACAGAGACAACTTTTTTTGATTTTTTAAACTTTGCTGATATACTTAGAATGAGTTTTTTTAAACAAAACATTAGTTGTTTTTTTTTTTACTTGTAGGAAATTATGTTAAATTACCAATTTGTGTCTTATAGTCAGCTATCCCATTTCAAGAAATATTCATGCAAGAGGCACAATTTAAATTCTATGAATTTTCTCACTCCTTTTAGAATTTCAAAGTGTCAGTGAATTATCCATCACTGATTGCTGTCTGTGTCTCCAACATCATAAATTACATGCTGTTTTTTTTTTCTCTTCAAAGGAAAATCACAGTCCTGAAAAGTCTGCAAATAAATCCAAGAGAAAAGCTGCTAAAATTGCAGAAATGCGGTCCAAACGAAGAAAAATAATCAAATCAGATAGTGCCGAGGAAGAGTCTGGTTTGTAAATTTTATTTTTAGGTCTTGAGAGTTTGTATTTGACAATGAAAACATAACTGGACACTTGAAGTTCAAGGAATGCTGAAGTGAGAAAACTCTGTTATTAATGTAACAAATTAAACACAGCTATAGACTTTTAATTCAATGGCAGAAGGAGCTTAGAAAATTCTTTGGAATTGCACTCTTATTTCAATTTTTTGGATAATCAATTAGTGTGTTTTTGTTTTTTTGTATTTTTGATTATTAGAATCGATTTTTGTTTTTGTTTTTTGTTTTTCAATTTTATTTATTTTTTTGGTATTTTAATTATTGCTAATTGTTTTTGGCAATTTCGGGTTGGATTTGGTATAAGGCTGTTCAATTGCTGTAAAGAAACTTACTGTTTTTAAATGATTTTTAATTTAAAGAAAATGGAACGCATTTACTCTTGGCTTTCTTCCTGTAGAGGATGATTTCAAGCCAGCTGATGATGAGGATGAAGAGGAGGATGAGGATGATAGTTCAAGCAGCGGCGTAGATGAAGATGAGGTGACAGATGAATCTGCCTCGGAGCCAGAAATGTCCCCGGTGAAAGTGAGAAACATTGGATTTAGATTGGATTTCTTCTTTCTTTTTGTTCATGTCCTTTAAATTGTTTTGAACATGATTAGCCTTCACCTTCAAGTCTTTGACATTACAATTTTCTTCAAGCAGTCATAATGCTCAATGTTTGTTGCATATCCCTTCATACCGCCTTAGCAGCTTTCCCTGGCTTTGCCTTTCTGTAGGCTACAGCCAGGCCAGTAGAGGAGGGTATTATGAATGCACTTGGTCAACTAATTAACTTTCAATATTCTCCATGAAAGGTTATGATGTATTTAGGTATATTATGTTTTACGAATTTGAAATTGTAACTATGACTTTGTTATCCTGTCCTGTGGTTAATTCGGCTCATTGGTCTTTCTCAATGAGCAGACACCACCAGGAGTAACAGTAACTATTATTTGCCTTAAGATTGAGTAATACCCCTTATGTATTGCTCATTATGCCATGCAAGATTAGGCACGTTGAACTGATCATCTTCCTGTCTTAATTTTTTGTAAATCAGACACTTTTAAGGCGGTATGAAGGGATAAGTATAACACAACAAAACAAATTATGACTTTGTGTGCCTAGAACTGCCTCGGCAAATATAGGCGCTTTATACATAAACTTCATTGATATTATTTATTATTAATTTCTGGGTTATACTGCTAGATGTTAGAATACAACTTTGCCATATTTTTGGTTGATATCAGAAAACCAAGAGGAAAGCTCCAGCACCGAAATCAGGAGAAAATTCAGCTGCCAAAAGATCTCTTACCACGGAAAAGTCATTGGGGAGTTCACCAGCTGTCAGTGACAAAACAAAATCCAGGCTGTCTCTTTTCTCAGCACCTGAGGTGGGTCAAACCTCAATTGTCTTGCAAAAATTACATGTCTGATATTTGCACTTGCTTATTGAAGATGAACAAGTTTTCTGATAAAGTCTTTTTATATTTTTTTTTAAAGCCATTTCTGTTTATACTGAGGTATGTAAACAGTTAACAGGAGAATTTATGGGTGAATGCAAACATTGCTGAGTGGGAATCTTTTCATCCTCAGTTGGAAAGAAAATATTAAATATGCACCATTCATGTAACATAAGTTTTGAAAAAATTAAGCACTCAAGGAATCCCTTAAAAATTAATGTCTTTTAGAATATTCAAAAATTAATATTATGGATTATTTGAAATGATTATTTCATGCTATTCTTTTTTCCTCACATTTAGACATCAAAGGAGAGTCCTTTAGAAAAAGACAGCTTAAATTTTCCGCATTTAAAGTTGGATTTCATGCAGCCAGAAAAAATGAGGTGAGGAAACTTGCAGGAGTTGGCTTTTTACAAGTTGAGATGTTTTGTGCTTTGCTGAAATTGAGTTCATTATTTATAGTCATTTTTTCCCATTTTGTTCCCCTATTTTTTTTGTTTGTAGCTAAATGTTATCGTAAGGAAGTTAATTTGTGACTGTTTCAAATTCAATCCCTTTCTTCTCCATCAAGGGATAAGGCAAGGAAACCCAAGAGTGATCCGGAGTACAACCCAAGAACCTTGCATGTCCCAGAATCATTTTTGAATCAGCAAACCCCAGTAAGCAAAATCTCAATTGACATTTTATCCTCATTGACTTTGAATGTATCATCTTATCTGTTGATTTGCCACCTCATTTGGAGTCATCTGCAGCCACTCTGGGCTGTGTTTTCCTTTCTGTGTTAAGGTTTTTTATTGCAGTCCAGTCCTTTTTTGCTGTTCTGGGTCATGTTGATGTTGGTTATGAGTTCTTGCCACCATTGAGATCTCCCCTCTCATAATCTTATAATGGGGTCTAGTGCTTATAAGGTGATAATAGCGCCATGAATGTTTTTGTTTTCTCGATCGATTATTTCTACAGGAAATTTGTTCCAGTCAGTAATGGTTTGTGGGAAGAAGCTATGTCTGTACATGTTGCTTTTACAAAGGAGTTGGGTGTATTTATGTGTGTGGCTGTGTCTAGTGGGATATCTTCCTGAGACTTGTTTGTAATAGTCTGGGACTTTGAGAGCATTGAAGTTACAAAAGCACAAACAAGAGATTGACAAAAGACACCCTCTGAACAGCCATACATTACCAAGAGGAAGACTGAAATCAAGGAAAAGCTTCATGACGGAGGATTGCATTGACCTTAACTGGACATTCACTTGGAAGGCATGGGACAGCTATGCAAATGAAGCTATCCAGGAGCTGAAAGAAGAACCACAGTACACCGCAGTAAGGTGAAGGTGGGGAAGACAGCTGAGTCCATGCAGAGTCAGGGCCTGATGTAAAGCAGTGAATGCGCATGCGGGTGCCCAGTGCAAACAGTTGCCCACATCTTCCATGACTGCAGACAGGTGCTGGCAGTTACAGGTGAGGACGTCCGTCCATGCCAGCATGCCAGAGGCCTTGACTTTCATCCAGTATTGGGGCGGAGAGATATGATAATAAGCTTATCTGTTCAATTCCTTTTGTTGTTGTTGCTTTCTTTCATGGTTAGACTTTGATAGTAATGGACTATTTCAAACCTACTGAACTGTTTTGAAATTAAAGATTGAAGATCTTTACCTCTTTTTTACAGCACCTGTAATATTTTTTTATTTACTCTGTCTGTACAGGCAATGAGACAGTGGTGGGTCTTGAAGTCTGAGCGTTTTGACACCGTCTTATTCTTCAAGGTATATTGAATTGGTTTTACAAGATGATCAGCCATTGGGACTGATTTTGATGTGGAGATGGAACTTTCTGCAGCATATTAATATATAATATATGGTAGTTTCTACAGACATCGCATTTGTGCATTTGAGGGTTTTGGAAGCTGCATACAGGGAAGGAACCTGCTCAGGAAAAACCTCAATTCAATTTTGTTGTTGTTTGCGATCCATTTTTTTATTAGTTCTTGATAGGGCTATTGATGCCCAGTAAAAATGTTCAGATTTTTGTTTTTTTTTCATGTCTTGGTTTCACCCCTGTTTATTTGTCTCAATCCTGGAGAAAATGGTTGTTTTAAAAATAATAGATAATAATAAAAGAATCAAAAGCAAGGAAGTTACCTCATTGTAAAGGATAGTTACAATTTTAAAATACAGTAACATACACAGTGTTACACTTGCTTTAATATATTTTCTGTTTAAATAATGCTAATATTTTGTTTTTTCTTCATTATCTTTTTACTTCAAATCTTAGGTTGGCAAATTTTATGAGCTGTACCACATGGACGCAGTGACTGGTGTCAGAGAATTGGGACTAATTTTCATGAAGGTAGGACATGTTTGAACTTGGTCAGCCTTGTATTACTGCACATGTTTTTTAAAGAAAAGATATATGCTGTCTGTTGTAGAATGACAAAAAAAAAAAAGACTTCAAGAAGTTTTCTCTGCTATGTTGTGGAGTTATGATTAAGTGAACATGATTATATGATGACAATTACTAACAATGTGATAAGTCAAACAATTAAAAAAATGAAAACAGGTATGCAAAGTAAAGGGACTTATTTTTTACATGTTGTGGTCTCTTTCTTGTTTTGTTTTTTTGTTTTTTTTTTTAATCCACTTAGGGAAACTGGGCTCATTCCGGGTTCCCAGAAATTGCCTACACGCGTTATGCAGATGCGTTGCTGCAGAAGGGTTACAAGGTGGCTAGAG
The DNA here is from genome assembly GCA_039654465.1 of Melibe viridis. NCBI lineage: Eukaryota > Metazoa > Mollusca > Gastropoda > Nudibranchia > Dendronotidae > Melibe > Melibe viridis. The sequence continues at coordinate 10,817 of JBCIKM010300908.1, read as the reverse complement.
TGGAGCAAACAGAAACGCCAGACATGATGCAGGACAGATGCAAGAACAGTAAGCTTCAGAACATACGTGAACCTAACAATTATAGACTGTGTGTCAGATATAATCCCATATTTTATTTAAATGCTTGTGAAATATGAATTATATGATGGTAACCTTTGAATTTAATAAATATTGATTGAATGGCATTGTTTTAACTTGCCCTCAAAGAAATTGTTGCATTTTTTTTGTGACATGGAGTGTATATATTGACGACTGGAATAGGAAGTATTGAATTCCAGTATTGAATTCCAATATCTGAGCTAATCTGAGTATTAAATATGATTAATTCTGCAAGAAATAATCCGTCTCCTAGCCAAAGAATTTGAACAGATTTTTTATGTTGGGAAAATCACTGTTTGACATTAAATATTCTACATAAACATATGTTTATGGTCGTAATGAGTTAATCCACAGGGAAAAGATAATATTCTTTTGATTGTTATCCTGTATTTGTTTACTCTGGGTCAAGGCCATCATTATTTCAAAATTCAATTGAAATATGATTTTATTGTGTTTTGAATCACAACACCTTGACTTTTTGAATCTGTCAAAATTACTGCATACCTTATCATTAAAAAGATTTTTTCTAAATATCTTCTTCTCTGTTATAAGGCGACTTCTAAAGATAAAGGCTGACTTTTTTATGTCTGGTAATGCTTGCTGATATTTACTATTGAAGATGAGAGAATGGTGTGGTGAATGCATTATTGAATAATACTTTTTAATTTTTGAGACTTTTATTCCTTCATTCATTAGTTTGACTGACTCCCTAATTTATTTATTGTATCACAGTGGGTCGCTCTGCTACTAAATACGACAAAGTGGTCAAACGTGAGGTGTGTCAGGTGAACTCTCAGGGTGTTCGCTCATCCACCAACTTAGAAGGGGATGTTGGAGATGCCAGCAACTACATTCTGGCTCTGTGTGAAAAGGTTTGTTTTCTTTTTATGCAAAGTCCAACTAAGAATAGTTCAGACTCCTCTAAAGAAGTAACATGGTGATGACAAATACCCTTTTATCATCATAAAGGGGAAATGTGTCTGTAGGGTTTGTCCCACGGGAAGACAAGGACAATTTAGGCTTAAGCTCCAACGCAGTGCCGCAGTGTAGTTGACATGAAAGTGTCGTCAGGAATCCAACCCACTCCTTTGGGCATGGGAGTCTAACATCTTCATGGCTTAGCCACATTTTTTAGTGTTGACTGATTTTAATTCATTTATAGTAAATGAGGAAGGTTTCATTTTCAGGATTGTTAACTTTTCAACCAAAAAATTCCATATTTAATTGAATTTGTTTATAAGAGTTTTATCTGTTTAAACAGAGTTTAAAAGGCATAGGGAACACAGTGATTGAATTCATTTGAACACATGCTGAGAGAAACATCAACCTAAGCATCAATTAAGGCCAAAAGATGCATGCATTGAAAAGTTATGATGGTGGCAATCTTCAAAAGAGGGGTAATTTTTTGGTTGTTTGATAAAGAGTGAGGAAATGTTACATTATTTCTCTCGTATCGTATTATAATTATCCTTGTGAATTGATTTGGTTTTCTTCTGCTTGTAGGAAGGCTCCCATGAAGGACTCAGCATCTTTGGAGCTTGTTTCATCGACACTTCCATTGGAACATTTCATGTAAATATCAATCTCTTGATGATTCTCATTTATGTAAATTTGCCTTGCAGCATCTCTTGCATCCTTTTCTCAATATATTCATGATGAAACTCCTAAAACTTAAGAAGAAAGTAAAAGCACTCTTCAGCCAAATGACAGATACAAAACCAGAAAACAGCATCCAACAAAATTTTAAAAGCTTTCATGACAATTTATATTTTGTTTTAAAATTTATTTTAACTCCACCAATGAATAAATTTCTTTTAACAGATGTCAGGTGCTGCTTCATTTCTGTTTTTATCTTTATTAAAATAATTACAAGTGAATTGCTAGTAATAGATCATTTCCTTTTTTTAATTTTTTCATTCATCCAAGTTTGTGAATTAGAAATAGTTTTACACTATAATCACATTCTGCATTTTTTCTTGTAAATCTTTGACTTTTTATTTACCTCAAATCAGATCGGGCAGTTTGAGGATGACCGGCATTTGTCAAGACTTCGCACCCTGATTGCTCATTTCACTCCCTCACAAGTAAATTATTTTATCTTCTCCTTTTGATTATCAGAGTGCTGAAATATTTTTGTAATCTTTAAGGTTTTCATTTCCTTATTGCTCGAAACAATGCTATTACTAACCCTCATCATTTGCTTAAAAAGATTTAATAATTTTAAACACTGGTACATGCAAGTTAATCATCTTCTTTTAGGATTTTGTCAATAACTGATCAAGTTTTAAAAAAAGGAAACCCCCAACCCTGCTGACAAAAGCATAGAAATACTCCTTCAAACCTCTCGAACATAGGGAAGCTGTTTTTTCTAGTATTTGTTATCTAGTGATGCCTTTTCCAGGAGAGCCTGATCTCAATTATTGCCTGCTTCTTAAATTGTTATTTGGTTTTACTACGCACAGGTCCTATACGAGAGAGGAAAGCTGTCTGTGAAAGCTCTTCAACTCATCAATGACAACCTGACGTCTGCTATCAAGGAGGCCTTGGCATCAGGCACTGAATTCTGGGAAAGCGGGAAGACCTTGCAAAGATTGTCAGAAGAGGACTATTTCAAAGATGATGGAAAGTCAGAGGGATCCAAAGCAGACTGGCCCCCGGTGCTGAAGAAAATGTTGTCTGATAGTAAGAGATGATGATAAGAAATGTAGACACATTTAGGCTCTGCTTTTCCTGAACTCTTGCTAACAATTAAAATTCCTCAATGACATTTTTCCATCATAGTTTTTGCAGTTTAACCAAACTGATGGTGTTGCCATCTACTCGGAGTTTGGAACTTTGGAATGGGTTCTGATTTCTGGGTTGCGGAAAAGTCAATTTTTCAAATGGCCATTTACAGGTCTGTATCTTCAAATACCTTATTTTGATTTATTTCAATTTTGTTTGTGGAAAACTAACTACTTTTTTTTCCTTTACAAAGTGTGTTATCTATATATGTGTGTGTGTAGTAAGTTTATGGTCAGAAGGCTTGCAGATTTGAAATGATTGCTTTATTTCTTACCAGACGACACTCTTGGTTTGACTGCATCTGAATCTTACAATCTGGCCATAAGAGCACTTGGTGCTCTTACCTGGTAAGTCAATGTAAACAACCAACAAACACCACCACTCTCTTGTTGATGAAAACCTTCATATGTTTTTTTCTTTTGATATTCATTATTCAAAAACTCGGCAAGTTCAAGGTCATTTAACTCTTGACAAGCTGCTCGATTTGTACTGTCAGAAGTCGAAAAAGTTATCAATAGGGCAATGGTAAAAATCTCTTTAAACTTGCATAATATCGATTTTTTTTTTTTCTGTCTGTATCCAGGTATCTTCAGTACTGTCTAGTTGACCACGAAATGTTATCCATGAAAAAATTTGAAGAGTACACACCCGTGGACAAAAACATCAACACTGTCAAAGCGACTTCGGACACATTTGACATAAAGCAGCGGCACATGGTGGGTTAGAGTTGTTTAATAAGTGATAAATTTTTCGGAAATATTTCTTGACACTTGCGCACTTGTTGCTATTTTCGGTGTGTTTGGTGAATATTCACTGAAAAATGTCCTATTAGCAGTAGGAAGTTGTTTGCCTCATATAGGTTGGTGAAAGTGAGCATTGGTAGCTTATTTTTTTAAAAAGGTCCAGTTTTTCAGGAACAGTTTGGATTTCTGACATCCAAAAGGAGAACCTCATGGACTAACATATCTTGAACTTGTGTGTGAAGGATGAACAACAACTTAGAGCTGATTGTTGTTTTGTTTGATTATTTTATCCATTTTATTGAACAAAAACAGAAAAATGTTAATCACTGATGAGGAAAAAGATGAGCGGTGTGAGTACAAACTAGTAATTGGAGCTTGTAAAGCTTACTCAACTCCTCAAATTTGTGATAACCCTGTAGATCTAGGTGAGGTCAAATGATATTTCACTTCGTTTGTACTCTCCCCTTTGAATGTTTTCATAAGCTGGATTTACATTCGTGGGGAAAATTACCAATCCCAACTTTTAAGCCTGTGTTGAATTTGTTTTTGTGATGAATTGGGAAATATTTCTCATTTTCCTCAGGTTTTGGATGGGGTCACTATGCTGAATTTGGACATTGTCAGAAATTCCCAGACAGGAACTTTAGAAGGCTCCCTCCTGGAGAAGCTGAATATGTGCACAACTGCTTTTGGTGGGTGGAAATTTGATTTTCCAATTGCTTAGTTCCTTATTTTGTTTTCCTATGTTACTGTTTATTAATGTTTTATTGTGAAGATGACACTTGTATATATAATAGTGCTTGTAAAATGCTCAAAGTAATATCAGAAGATAGTGTGGGTGTAATGAATTTTCTATCATTTTGTTTTTCATCCCTATTCACCTGTTTCTTCAATCATGTTAAATCAAGACTGAAAATACCTCATGACAAAGAAAATGAGTTTATAGAGCTTAACAGAATTTTGCTGTCAATAAATTTGTAAGTCAAAAGTCTTAATATTTTTTTTATTGACCATTCTTTTTTCTCCTTTGAATTGATTCTGCATTGGCAAGTTAAAAAAATAGTACAATCTTTGAGTTAAAATTATAATTAAAGCATTTTGTGTAATTAGCAATTTTTCAAAATATTTTATATTTTTATTGGGTATTTTTGTTCCTGTCTGAATTCAAGGAAAACGACTGTTCCACCAGTGGCTGTGTGCCCCCCTGTGTCAGCCCACCCCCATCAATGACCGACTGGATGCTATTGATGACCTCATTGGGTCAAAAGGTCAGGTGGATGAGTGTGTTCTGCTGATGAAAAAACTCCCTGATCTTGAAAGGCTTCTTGGAAGGTAAATACTTATTATATGAAACCGTAGGGAAGCATATTTGTTAAGAACAGAGACTGAAATTTAGACAACACTCATCATCTCAGTCTATGGTCCCTTAGAATCACAATTCATCATCAAACATTGAAGATAACGAGTTAGAAATTACTGCACTTGGCTATTCTAGGTCATATTTACTTCATGGTTGATGGAGTCAAAATGAGAAATACTCATGTGAACAATTTCGTTTCATAGAGGTTAAATTAAATTTCCACCAATTTTGCATAGATGAAATGGTGATCCTCGTTAAATTATTTGATAAAAGGAAAGGGAAAATGTTATCTTGTTGTATGAAAATTTAAATAGAAATTCAAAATAAGTGGCTTTTTTATGGACCAGTGTTTTAGCCTATTCATGTATACATGTAACTGGATCTATCCGTTAGAATACATACAATTGGCTCCCTCCATCGTGGCTCAAAGCACCCGGATTCCAAGGCTATCATGTACGAGGAAGTGACATACAGGTAAACTCATTGTGACGTGAAAAAATGCTCCTTGTTTGGTTTTTAAAAGAATTTCTTTTCCTTGGTTAACCGGTCCAGAATTTTCAATTAATTATGCCTGTATTCACAGTTGCATGTTCATGCCTGTTGAGGTACATAATGTCACAATCAAAACACCTTTGACTGAGTCATATTTGTGCAAATAATGTTTCCCTTTTTTGTCCTGACCTGGTTGTAACTTCTTACATTAATTTGTGTTCTTGACCTTTAAAATTTTCACTTTTGCCGTAGTCAAAGATCACATGGTTTATTGCTCTGGGTTTTTTAAAAAAATTTATTTGTTTGTTTGTTTTAGTTTTTTCCCCTTCAAAATACAGAGAATGCCTTATTTTTAAAGTCTTGTCTGAAGCATCACCTTTCTTTTTCCCTGAATTTTTATCAATTTTGTTAGCATTTCTATAAAACTAGATTATGTTTTCTGTAAGCCAGCCATTTTAAAATGCTTCCAACCTGTTTTTAAATTCGTGATGCAGTGTCAAAGTACCATTTATTACTATTTTTATTGTATATTATTTATTATAACTTATATGGATATCAACAAGCCGTCCTCTTCTTCCACAGCAAGAGAAAGATTGAAGATTTTCTGAGCACCATTGAAGGGTTTAAAACGGCTGTGGCTATTGTTGACAAATTCAAGGATTTCAAGGACCAATGCAAGTAAGTCTATCCAAGATGATCAAACTGTTTGTAGACTAGGTTGTCTCTTTCTGGAAATTTGAAATGTGTTAAACAGATTACAGTTTCTGTCCTCTCCTGTGTGTTCCACCTAACTTTTTCATTAGGGATATGGTATTTTAAAGCGCTTAAAGTAAGGGGATGACTGTGGGTAAGCGCTATATAAATTGTGCAAGCAAAGTCATATCTCTTAATCAAGGTTATCAAAATCCTTTTTTTTTTCTTGAATGTTCCATCCAAGTAGTGGTAGATGAAGAAGAAATCGTTCTTTGAATTTAAAAAAAAAAATTTTTCAGCTTGTGAAAAAGACGCTGCGCTAAAGTAAGCTTGTCTTTATGAACAATCTATTTTTATTTTTTATAGTGGGATGGTGACACCATTGCAGGCGATAATAAAATTCTCTCTCTCCCCTGGAGACGATGTCATTTATTGTTATTCATATACTTTGTTGTTTATCATCATGTGAACTCTGCGACGCCAAAAATTGCGACTTTCACTGTCATCTTCATAAGAAGTCCTTATTATAAAATATGAACTTTTATAGGAATGCAAAGTTATATTAAACATAAAATGGAAGTGGTGATGACAATATTCCAAGCTGGCATTCAGTTAAAATTCTTTCTATTTGGACCTTTGTCAATGAGTGAGAATTCATAATATGAACAAATTATTGTTTTGAACTGGCGGGCTGATCATGGATTCAGAGTTCATTCCTCTTTGTGTTGTTACTACTACAGTGGAGCACGCTTATAAAGCACATTCTTACAAAGAACCGATGGTTATAAAGAACAAATTTTGAAGCATTTTGTAGGGAGTAAATACATCAATTCCGATTGATAAATACTGATACAACAAACTCAATCGATATGTCTCAAACCATTCTTTATACCAGTGCTCTACTGTATTTCTTTTCATAGAGAAACCACTATGCCCTGTGGTAAATTGGCTCATTGGTCTTTATCAATGAGCAGATCCCACCAAGGCAACAGCAGTTGCTATGTTTTGGCTTAAGATCGTGTAATACCCCTTGTATTTCTCATTATGCCACGCAAGATTCGGCACAGTGGACCATTCCTCTGCCCATCTTCATTTCTTGTGATCCCTGCTCCTTGGAGCTGGGTACCGTCACTGCTTAAGCGGTATGAAAGGATATGGATAACAAAACAGAGCAACCTCTGAGGAAGCATGTATTTTTTAACTTAATTTTTTTCAACTTCTTGATGCCCTCTTTGCACTACAAATTGCACCAACTGTTTTTTATCTATCTATAGATCAAAACTTTTGTGGCGCAGCATCACCGTTCAGGACTCTGAGAATGAACCTAATGGAAGATTCCCAAATATTGCTGAAGATTTGGACTTCTTTGATGTAAGCATCTCTAAAATCTGTTTTCTGTCCTGATGATCATCACTCTACCAAAACTATAGGTAATTTATCATTAAAGAAAAGTGTGAAATATGGATTTCCACAGGGATTCAGAATAGCCAGAATTTATATCTCTGTCTTTTTTCTGATGATTCTTCTCTTGTCCCAGGAAAGAACAAAATGAGATTGCATTTCAGTTGTTAATATTATTTCAACTTATTTGCTAACTATGTACAATATTTAACTTGATTGTATTTTAGTGGATTATATCCTTTTATTTTTTAAATGTTTACAAATTTCTCAAATATTAACTTTCATATTTCAGCAAGCATTTGATCACAAGAAAGCCAAAAAAGACGGAACCATTGTTCCAAGCAAAGGTAAGTTTGCTATGAAACCCATTTCCTCTTTGTTTTTGTCTATTTTTTTAAAGTAATAAGCGTTTTTGTAAGGGAGTTTTGAAGAATTTTCTGGACATGTAAAAACAAAATTATGCTTTCAAATGTTCATCACTAAGACGTCAACTTAGGGGGTTTTGCATGAATATAGAAAAACAGTCTGCTAGTAAAATATTTCCCTGTTTGTTTTTTGTGAAAGTACAGGCATTTTTTGGTTTAGTGATTTAATGGCTTTTGAATAGCTTGTAATGAGAGCTGTTTGTGACTGAAAGTTGAATTCATTTGGAAAAATTAAAAGTTGTCATGTTTTAGCATATACAGTGTTTCTTGTTATGAAGGTGTGGATGAAGACTTTGATGAAGCTGTGGCTGATATATCCAGGATAGAGCAGAAGCTGGGAGAATATCTAGATTCTCAAAAAAAGTTGCTCGGCTGCAGGGTAAGTTACTTTTTAAAATAAATGTAGCTTTGGAATGATAAAACTATCGATCATTTAGCTTTATCTTTAGCAGTGAGAAAAAAAGCTTTTTTATGATGAAAAGTATTTTCTTTTACATGAAATCAGGGTGCAATATAGTCTTCTTGCTTTAGTTTGATTCTCCCAGATGGAACCTGTTCCGTTTTTACCGGAACCTCTAGTTTTTTTTTCCAGCCCAGATATTCTGAGAAAATAATCTGGAGGAGAAAAATTGGTAAAAATTAGGCCTGCACGGATTTCTATCACTTGAAATCTACATGATCCAGCTTTCTGTGGCTTTCTCTTTACTTAGGCTACAGCCAGGTCAGTAGAGGAGGAAATCATGAATATACCTGGTCAACTAATTATCATTTAATACCCGCTATGAAAGCACTTGAAGTTAGTGATCGTAATTATCAATAAATAAATTCTCTTGAGTACCGATTGCTTGACCAGCGATCTCAATTTCCACGTCAACACGATATCTTTCTAACTCAATCTCTGCTTGTTAATTGTTTATATCAGCCTCTATGACATCAACTAATCGAAGTGTTATTCAGACCCTGTGTCTCTCGGCTCGCTACCACTGCCAAGATGTTGAGAAAGGGTTTCACCCGAAATGTCATTGTAGTTTGTCTGTTTTTATGGAAGCTTCCATACCCGTCGCTGTTTTATTGCCTCAATGTTTGATATCTCTGGAATGGCTGTATAAAAGAAACCTCAAATTTGTTTTAAAATAATTCTCTTGAATTGAATTTTGAGATTTTTTGAAATTATGTCTTGGTGATCTGTTTTTGGGTGCTCGAGATTGTTACATATTCCTTGCATAATGGTGCAGGAAAAAAGTTCATTGTTTTTTTTTTTTAAAGCATGGTTCCATCCATGTTCTCCATTGCTATGAAAATCTAAGGATTGTAACAAAACCGTAAGTAATAGCTGTGAAAAAAAGTTACCTTCCTGTAAACTTTAAAATGAAACTTTATAAACCTCTGTTTGGTCACCATTACTCATCCTTATTAAATCAAAATTTTCTGAAACCTAAAATATGAAATTAGAAATAGCAGTGGATTTACTATGATGCTAAAAACTGGTATGGACATGAATGTTGTCACATGATGTACATAGAGAACGGTTATTGTTTTACCTCCAGAAGATTGGAGAGTGAGATAAAAGCGCTGAAGAATTGATCGAAAAGTGTTTTTTTTTTTTTTTATGTCAAGAGTCATTGTATGTCTCATTCATAGAAATGATCACTGTGAACCTCAATATCAGTTTTTTCTTGCACTTGAATTATTATTGGTTATTGCTTTTGGTTTTCTGCTTAAATTCTTTTTATTCTGTGTTTGTGAGGGATTTTTGTTTTGCTCTCTTTTCTTGCTGATTCAAATTGGAAATCTTTGTCTTGTTTTCAGGCTATTGTCTACTGGGGCACCGGAAAAAATCGTTACCAGATGGAGATCCCTGAAGCTGCCACCAAAAACATTCCTGACTCGTACGAGTTGATGTCATCCAAGAAAGGAGCCAAACGATTTCGCACTGCTAAAATCAATAACCTTTTGGCTGAACTCACAGATGCGGAAGAAAGAAAAGATGCAAGTTTGAAAGATATCATGAGGAGGATTTTCCACAGTTTTGATGAAAGGCGAGTTCTGTGGAATTCTGGTCCTTTGTTTTGTATCTAATAAAATGGTCCGGTTTTGGTAGTGACATTTTGTCTCAAATTTGTTGGGGTTTTTTCATTGGCAGAACATGGCAAAAAAAGAGCTTATTTTGAAATGTTACCCATGTTTTTAATTTTTTGTGAGTGACCTATAAAGAATTGAATATTTTTCTAGCCGATAATTTGTCAATTAAAACAAATAAAAATTCACTCATTTTTCTTGTTTGGTCTTATTATAATTGTTAAAGACTGCATTTAATGTGATCTTTTCAAAACCAGTTCTTATAAATTCATATTGTTTATGGGGTTGTTTTTTCCCCTGATCATTTCTCTTCATGCATAATTGATAAAATTGGAGGGGTGGGGGGAACAGCCAAGGAACTTCAATGAGATATATTTTACAAAATAATCAAGCCATAAACATGTAGTATTTACAGCAGAGAAGGCATGGATTTGCTGGTACAGTTGTTAAATGATATTTGTGATGTGAATTTTATTTTTTTTCTACATGGTTTCTGATGGACAGACATGCCAAGTGGATACAGGTTGTGGAATGCTTGGCCGTTCTGGACGTTCTCATATCTCTGTCTTTGTACAGTCGATGCAGTGAATTGTCTCTTTGTAGGCCTGAGATAATTTTACCAGTAGATGGCTCTCATGTAAGTCCACTTCTGTCCCTCTCTCTCTCTTCCACTCCTCCCCTATCTCTTTGTCAATTTCCCACCTTTTCTAAGAGCGTCCCCTCCCCCCCCCCCCCTCTCTC
>JBCIKM010300688.1:0-11652 GCA_039654465.1 Melibe viridis | reverse complement strand
AATTTTGAGACAATTTATTTTTCTGTATTTTTCTGTATTTATTTGCCTTTCTCTGTGGCTTTGTCTTGTTCTCCTCTGACACCGTATTCATACAATTACTATTTTCACAATATTTGATTCAAGGTGTCTGCTCCCCACATTACTTCTGTGTTTTACACAGTACAAATGTGATTTACCAGTAAAACATAACAGGACAGTGTCCACCGTGCTCTTGACCTGAAAGCACAGCGGTCAGAGTCGGATTTTGATGTAAAATAAATGCCTGTTATTCATGAAACAAAGACTGGCGGTCCCTTTTGCCGGCATGTCATTATAAGAAGAGAAGGGGCAGCTGATAAAATCTGGACAAGGGTTAAGGTTCAAAGTAAAGGATGAGTTGCGGAGGGATAACATTCTTCTGATTTAAAAAAAAAATCACTTTGCTGCCCAGATGGCAACGTCCTCTTCGAGTGTCAGTCACACATGTATTCGATGCTCTGCCTGCTCCCGTGGCCGATCGATCAGACATGGCGTGGCACCTGGCGGGCCCGGGCACGCGGATGAGACCCTGTCGACCTCTTGGGCCGGGTAGAAGACTACTCCATTTGTCGCTAACGTTGGGTGACCAGCGACGGACCTCATGAGACTGTATCTGCCTCAATGTCTCATCCCCCCCGTGAGGCACTTCCGGGAGTTCCCATTGCTCCTTGGGGCGAACTTGGGAGTCCTGCCGTGACGGATCGATTGATACGTACAGGTTTTCCCTTAGTGACCTTGAAGGTTTGAAGGTCACATCGGGCTCTCCCCTTCCTCGTGGCGACGGGGTAGGGTATGGGCCAGACGTGGAGTAGCGTGAGGAGCTAGAGACGTTCGCCCCTCCTTGGCGCCCGCTCAGATCATATATGACTCACACCAGCCGTGGAAAGGGTCGGAATTGGGATCAGTGTGAACTGACTTTATGCCCCCGGTGGTACGGGTAACGGGGCATTCGTCTACCATGTGCGCCACCGTCTGCCTGGCTCGGCCGCAATGCATGCAAGTTGGGGAGTTTGGGGGACGAGCAAATGCTGGCCTGCCAGTTGGAAGGGGTTAGACCCAGGCCTACTTCCCGATGGCATAGAGGTTCGGACACCTCCCATGAAAAGCAAAGCAAAATAAAAATGAGCGGCTGTTTTGCTGGTCGGAAGTCACTCCCTCTGGTCCCAAGAGGGGATGGGATCGGGAATCTAGTCCTGTCGTAGATGGATAATAAAATAGGAGGCCCAATGCGTACTTTACTCACGTTAAATAAGACTTGGCAGTTGGAAATCGAGAAGAATAGGCCTTAAGGCCGCTGTCTGGGCACATTTCCGAAGTAATCTCGACACATGCACAGTGACTGAACTGGTGCAAATTGACCAATGCATTGGACGTCCATGCTGGAGAGCGTGGGTCTCATCTCTGCCGGCGCCATCGTGTCCTGTCCTTGGTAACTGGGTAAAGCACCTGACCACAATTAATTCATCCTATCGGAGATGGATGCAAAGCTTGGAGGATGTCCTGGTTGTCTCTCTGTCCGAAAAAAATTGTCATGCTCCTACGTTGCACGTGCAATGTGTTCATTGTCTAGCAGGGATATGCTATTGTAAAGCGTTTAGAGTTTAGAACATTGTAATGACGGTTGATAAGCGCCATATAAGTATCCATCTATTCCATAATAATATAAAATGTTAGATCGTGAAAACTGAACCCGTTGATTTTTGTTGTATTCAAAAGAGACCTTTTTAATTCATTAAATACATATAACCAATTAACAAAAAAAGGATCCGTAAAAATAATTCATTCGTTATTTATTTATTGACTTATTCTTAAATCAAAATGAAACGAGATAGTGATTGAAAGCATAGAGAGGTATAACGCAAACCCACAGAAGTCTACCCCGAAATAGACATCTGTGAGTAAACCTCATCGGTGGTGAAAGTAAAGTGTCTACGATTCTAAGGATCAGTATCACTGCTTGATGCCAAGATTCCCTTCAGCTAAATGAAACTCTTCTATCTCTACGGGCAAAAGAGGAGTCCGTGATCAAAACTGCCGATTGTTTACCACGTCAACTTTCATTTTTGGCTGTGCTGTTACTACTCTTTCTAAAATTTGGCCATGGAGGACATAGTTATGATACTTCTTTATAGATAAAGTGATAAAGAGCAAACCTAAAATGATCGGACTAGTTTTATTTCTATTTCCCTTTATCTTTTTGGACTCCCTTATTGTACATGTCCATGGGTCATTTGATCCGTTCATGGATAATCATCCTTACTCCATTATATGGGGAGGTCCAATATATCTTAACAAAGAGGAGGTTAGTTTCATTTGACTTATCTACACATATTTTTTCTAGCTTAATGAATGGATGTTCAATTAAGCCTTACAAAAAAAAGAAGAAAAAATAAATTGAGGACGCAGTTATAAAAGCCAGTTATTCGTACAATTCATCTTTTCCCAACTGTTGACTGAAAGTCATGTTTATCTGCTGCAGCAATTTTGAGGGGATGGGTAACGTTGCTGGGTTAGGTACATAACAAGAAATAACACATTAGACACCAGTCACACCATCTGATATCTGTGTCTATTTTGAATGTTGAACAAATGGAAGTGTACAAAAAAGGCATAATAAAGTTTATGTTTACTATAATATAACTGGAATAGATATATTTGAGTTCAGAGGATAATTTTGCAACTTTTGTGCTTATTTTATAATGATAATTATCTATATATCCATCCTGTATAAGACACAAACTTTTTGACATTAAATTCATTAAAAAAAAAAAACATCACTGAGTTGTCACTCAACACTGAGCAGGTAGCAGAAATACTAAACTGGTTTTTTTATGTGTCATAGGCAATTCAAATTTTCAATGAAGTACTCCTAGAAGTGACGAAAATGCCATTTGCTCCACTGTATTCTATTGGTTGAATTTTTACTTTTGTTTTTATGTAAAGTTCTTAACATTAATGGGCCGTTGTGCACTGAACCGCCCTTTATTGAAATGTGCCGTTGCGACTGGGAACGTCCACTTTTCTAACTCTACTAGCGAAATTTCGTTTTATTAAAAAACAGGAGCAGTCATGTGGTTGTAAATGAACGGGCTAAAAAGATGGAAGACTGAACTTCGTTGTTGTTGTTTTGTTTTTTTATCCATATCCCTTCATACTGCCTAAGCAGTGTCGGGACCCATCTCCAAGGAGCCGGGAAGAACTCTGGATCACAAGAAATGGTCTTTCTCAATTAGCAGATACCACCAAGGCAACAGCAACTATTGTTTGGCTTAAGGTTGAGTAATACCCCTTATGTATTGCTCATTACACCTGTCTTCATTTCTTGTGATCCAGAGTTCTTCCCGGCTCCTTGGAGCTGGGTCCTGACACTGCTAAGGCGGTATGAAGGGATATGGATAACAAAACAAAACAAATAAAATTCAGTGATCATTTAGAGTTTTTGGCCTTGCATTGGCACTTGGGTATAATTGGGGACGTCTCTGACCCATTAGTGGTTAATTAAATATATTTAAGTTTCAGAGTGAATGTTGCTGTTCATAGAAATTCTGTAGAATGCATTGAGCTTTATCAGCATTATTGGGTTGGGTAATTTTGCAAGTATTGTAAAAAATAAAAATTCTTTCATTCCTCATAGACAGACCTTTTAGGCGATCGTCACATTCTTGTCACAACAAATAAGGATGAACGCTACCAATGTATACTACCCCAGGCAAAGACAGAAAAGAGGGTAACTTTTGTCTTCTTATTTTTGTTTAAGTCATATCGACGGCTGCCTGCAAAATATTATTATCTCCACTTTTAACCTTTTCAAGAAACTATTTTTGCAGCAAAATAGCGGGTCAAAATTAGCTAGGGTTTGTGTTAAGCTCCAAGTTGGCCAAAGTGGAGATAATCAGCTCTTGCAGGTAGCCGTCGATATTTCCCTTTTACCATCTAAAGAAAACACTCAAAGGTTTGTTTGAGAAGTAATATTTGTTTTGTTATGAATTCAATTCAGTGAATCCAAAATAATCAATTTACAAAGTTAGTCTGTGCTTGTAAAATATGTGGTAAATAATTTTGTGAATTTAAGTGAATTCATTATCCAATATCTGTGTACCATTCAAGATAAAGTGATAAAACTGTCAGTACATTAGAATACACTAATTTAGCACACATACAATGAAGGATTGAAAGAACAGATTCTTCTTAAATAAGTGATCAAAGTCTGTCTCACTGAGGCACTTTCCTACTCTGAAATATTGAATGCTTAAATTTTCTTTTGTAATTTGCCTCATTGAGAAGTCAAAGATTCTGACAGCATCAGTGTTTTCACTTTGAGCCCCTTTCAGACCAGGCCTACATAACTATACTGAGTGTCATAAGTAACAAAAAAAGTTGAGCCCACAGTAGTATGGCATCAACTCCAGATAAAAGCTGAATAAATGTCAAATCAACCTACCAAAAATCATGATGATGGTACATTGTTTTGTTTTGTTAGCCTTATCCCTTCATACCGCCTTAGCAGTGTTGGGACCTTAGGAAAAACTCTGGATCACAAGATATGATGACAGGCAGAGGATCAGTCCACCATGCATTGTACTTTTGCAATAGCTTAAAAACTCATTGGAAACCAGTCCTCTGAAACGCAGACTACACAAATTTTTTATCCCAATATGGGCAACTCAACATGAAATGATTAAGAGGAAAACTTGTTTTGTTGGTGGTGTGGGAAGGGGGCAGAGAGAAGGGAAGATTTTTCAACAAAACTAAGTTTCAGTGTCTCCTCAGTCTAAAGAGGAGACCAATATTTTTCAAAATCTCCAATTTTTGCTTTTGGACCAAGCCATGGGTAGTGCTGTTGTTGAACAATGGCCTTGTCATCTTATAGACTCTCCCACTCCTGTCTTTGAACTATAATTCCGTTATCATTTTCTTTCCGCAGCAACTAGCATCATAATGTGGAAGAACTACTGTTTAAGTAGCCTGCAGTATCTTCCACTTTTGTTCTTTTGGTATACATTCCAATTGCATGTAATCAGGGTAAAAAAATATGACAATATCAAAGTATAAGGTTGAAATCATAGTGTAAAAATGTTGTCGGAAAGCTCAATGCGTCCACTTTGCTAGAGATTATGCCAATTCACCAATGTCCAAATGAAGATAGAAACAGAGACCTTTCCTTCCTCAGAAAAATTTGAATGTTTTTTTTTTGTAGTCTGCTCTTTAGAGGACTCATTTTCATATCATCATGAATTTTGGTAGGTGGTTGTGACAATGAATCGCTTCGTTATCTATATGCTTATTGTAATTCGCTCTCCCAGGACCTGAATTGCCACCTACTGGCCAATGAAAAAACTCATAATAAACATTTTCAATAACTCTTATAACAACAAAAATCATAAAATAATTAAATGCCATGTGGTGATTCAATGAAGACCTTGTTAGGATTGGAATATAAATTCAAAGTTTTCAATGAGATTGTTTTAGTCTGTTTAATTTCTCAGATTGGAGAAGACCAGTATACAGGGCCTACAGCTACACAACTCTTGAAGCCGTTGCTGACACAGAAAGAATGCTCTTACAGGGTAAGTCCTTAGCATATTTTGATGAGTCAATTTCAAAAGAATGCAAGGTTTTATGTTTAGGCCTATATTAATTCTCTTTTGAAAATGTCTGCTCTGTAGCTGGATCCAACCCAAAATTTTTGTCTGTCAAGCATGGAGCTTAAAATTCCAAAGTACTTTTCGTTTTGAGCAGATACTGTGTCTAACATACAAAGGTAGGGGTAATAAGAGAAAATGGTATAGATACAGTGCCGAGATGTGTCAGAGCCAGAGAAAGAAAGGAAAAAACAAGAAGTTTCTAAGTTGAGACGGGATTTGTACATGGGACCTGTCACGGCACCCATCGTCTGGCTATGGCCAAGCCAAAGGTGATGGTAGTGATGTTGGCCATTATACATCAAGCAGCAATGAATCTTCCAGTGGAGTTGCTCGGCTGCTCATGATAGAATGTCAATTGTGAAGGAGGTATTCAAGCTGCTGATGCTGATACATCTATATTTATGAAGGAGTAATTTTCCGGCTTCCAGGATCGATGTAACCAATAGACGTGAAAACTGGCCACACACAAAATAAACTACTACCATCATCGTTTTTCAATGCACCCGGTCTGTGTTTCTGTGCAACTGCAAGAATAACTGATTTAAGAAATAAAAGTTGATCCTGCCGAAATTTTACCAAAATTATGAAATGACATTGGTTGCTATCTTAGTCAATCCATTCATAGAAAGAAAACAAAAATTAGGTCAGGCCAGAATGACGCGGGAGTATAACCGTACAGTATCGCTCACTGGCCTGTGTGGCCGAATGGTTAGTGTGTTTGCGTTGCAATATGGCGATATGGGTTCAAGTCTTTGCTTGGCAATTTTTTGTTTATTTTTTTAACCAATTTTTTTTTTTTTTTAAAGCTTTATTCAGGTACATTTCACTTCCTTGCAGCCCCTGATCTTTTTTTTTTTTTCCCCTATTTTGTTTGTTTTTGTTTTGATATTGTTGTTTCTTTCGGCGAATAAGATTGGGCAGATACTTTTTATCTTCATTTACGCTGCATATGAAGTCATGGTTGTTTCACCTTTTCCCTCTAAAAATAAGTTTACAATCAAACGCATCCTATTTTCAAATCAGTCATGCATTCCTTTTTTTTGGAAATAAGAAGCGTATTTCTTATCGGGTTCGTATTTAATGTTTGTTGTCTGCCAGGAATGTAAATGGTATTGTAAAGCGCATAAAGCATCCCAGTGGATATGCGCTATATATATATATTATTATTATTATTATTATTAATGGTTCTATTGCTTACTTAGCATACTGAAATATCACCCTTATTACACATAGTAACAATTGTATTTAGCTACCTACACACATGGTTTCACTGAAAGCCCAAATCAGATCACTGATTGCCTCCTGCTAACCAAATTAAAAGTATTGTGAAAACAGGAGAAAGATAGAGAGGGGAAAAAAAAGGGGGGGGGGGGAGGGAAATGAAGAGGAAATGAGAAAAATTAGGACATGTAGATAAATAGATCAAGAATAGACACTTGTAAGCAGACATATATATGGATGGAAAATTGTTTTTTCTTTTCTAGTAGAGAACCCTTTTGCTCTCTGTATCACTGAGGTATATCTAGAGGTGAATGGAATCCTCTCCTGTTGAATTTAAACAGTCAAATTATACACTAAAAATACTCATTATTTCAGTCATAGCTAAACAAGAAAACTCCTTTTACTCATCCGACGGGGGAGGTGTGTCTTCTGTGTCTGCCAGGACAGGCAATCCAGAGTCCTGGCCCGGTGGCCAATGTTTGAGAGAAATTTTATTTGCCTTTCTCTTTGGCTTTGTCTTGTCCTTACTTGATACAGTGTACTTACAACACTTGTCAGTGATTAAGTTATTCTGAATTTCTTTAATTCCTAGTGTCTGCTTCCCTCATTGCTTAGTATGGTTGGTCCAGTGGCACCAGCTGGAATCGAATCCACGCTCCTCAGCATTAGAGCCTTGACTCCTCACTGATTGTAGTGAGCCCACACAAAAAAAGTTGTCCAGCATGAGGGGAAAATAGAGGAGGATCAATAAAAGGTCTTTGCATTTCCATTTACAGATAGAAAGCTACTGGACTTATGAATTGTGTCATGGGAAGCATTTAAAACAATACCATGAAACCAGGGAGCCAGGAACGGTAAGATCTTTAACATATTAAAAATGATTTTGACACACTTCAGAAGTTTATTTTGAAATGTTAGATTAAAGGTACAGTCAGGTTATCCTTTTTTTTTAAAGTGATGTAAGAGCTTAAAGACTTTTTAAAATTAATGCTAGATTACTAGATTTTCAAAATACCTCTCTTTGCTTTTGTCCAAAGTACTGTTATCAATATTTCCCCCTGAATATTAAATGAAAAAAACTCAACCATTGATTTTGTTATCATTTTCAGCAGCCAAGTGTTCAAGAATATTATCTAGGTTTTGGAAACCACAGGAAAGAAGAGGAGGAGAGAAAACAAAATAGTGGTAAATGATTTCATCTTCAAAAATGCTTTATTCCTTTGTTTGCTTCATGGTTTCTTTGTCTCACTCTGTGTTGTAAATTTACAAAGACTGTAGAATGATTTAAGGAGGTGTTTTTTGTCATTTTAATTTCATTGTAGGCATCTTGTACAAAAAGCATTTAAAATGTGATGCAGGTTCATATTTAGCTCAAAAGAGATCTAAAAAATTGACTTGTAACTTACCTCAATAGACTGGCATGGATTATGGGACCAATACCTATTCAATTCCTTGATATATTGTCTATCTCACCTCATGGCTTCTGTCCACCTTATAAGTAAGAGCATTCATTGATGTTGTAAGGTATTTTAGCTCTTAATGAGTGATATTGAGCAATGGAATATTAGAGCATAAAGTTTTCTTCTCTTTTTAAATTGATGCTTACTAAGTGGATTACACTATTATTTTGAAAGCAGTGTTTGGAAAAGGCCAAACTGATCACTCTTTTGCCTAAAAGGTCGTGCAAACTTGAAATCAATGAAAAATTAAATCCAAACTCACAACAAACACTGATCAATTTTTTAAGCCCAGTAAATCAGTGTGGAAAAAATGCCCACAATACAATTTGCCAATTTCAGGTGTATTGGTTTTGTAGGAACAAAAGCTTTTACAGCTTCTTTGCTGTATGATTCATGATTTTATTCAGGCAGTAATATACTCTAACTGTTTTAAGGACTCACAATTTGTTTTATGTTGATTGGTTTTCAAGAATTAGATGTAAACATGAAATGCTTTCCTGCCATTGAGATACACTGTTGAATTTAATTTTTTATTTTCAGAGAATAAAGCAGATCAAGGGAAATCTCCATCTCTGCCAGTGAAAGAATTAGAAGGAGAGGAAATGCCATACTATGAAGTTATAATGTCTGATGGGACTAAATGTGATTTGACAGATCGACCTCGCAAAGCTCATGTTTTGTATGTTTGTTATATGGAAGGAAGAGGAGAAGTTTATGAATTCAAGGAAATTTCTACCTGCGAATATGAAGTTGTTGTCCTGACAGCTCTACTGTGCAAGCATCCTGATTACAAGTATTATTCTTTATCTTTCTGTATACTTACACCATTTGTTTTAGGATAGTGGCATCCATATTGCTGCACCTTGCACTTGGACACATTGTGCCTTGGTGTGTGCCTGTTGTATTCTGCTCAATACTGATGGCATTCAGGGAGCAGAATAAAATTGCAATTTCAAGGACATCTTATCAAATGTAAAAAAAAAAAATGTACTTATGTTGTCCAATTGTTTTTGAAAGAAGCTGGTAGATTAACTTATTTTAAGCTGTAAATCAAATAAACTTACCGGCATTAAAAAACTGTTGCATTGGAATGTTTTTGTTCCACTGTTATTTCACCTTTCAATTTGTATCACTTTCTACAGAAGGTATTATTTTAAATTCTTTCAAGTTACATATAGGTGTTGACATTACTTCATAGTCCGAAAGAAAGTGATTTTTTTCTGTTCCTTTTACTTTGGTTTGCCTTTCTTACACTTCGAATGGAAAAAGTTAAGCTTACTTAATAATGAGACTCTTTGTATATCATATATATTCTTTTGGATCTTATCATAATCATCCATGAAAATATGTATGAAAACTATTTATGCTTTGCGATTGAAACTAACAGGTCTAACAGGGAGGTATCTGTTACATTCATGCTCCTATGAAAACATGATTTGTTTGAATTTTAACTTTCTGTTAAATGTCATTAAGTTGGCAAGTAAAGAAAAAAAAAGACCTGAAGCTAATACAACTTATTGTTTTGTTGTTAGCTTTAGAAATGGGTTACCTTAATGATTGGATTGTTCTCCTCTGCCTCATCAGACCGAAACAAAAAGATGTGAGTGAAATCAGATGCCATGCTTTTCTTGGATCTCCTACCAAGCCATCACAACTGATAAGCATGGAAAACAAACGGAGATACTCTGAGGGTGTTGGGCAGGTATTTGGCAATCCATTCTATTACCGTAAAGGCTACCATTGTAGATTTACAAGAGGAGGAAAATATCAGTTTTTTTAAAAATTGAAAGCAATGTTTATTTCAAAAGAGTGCTCAGAGAGATGTGATTAAAATCTGTATCAGGCTGGCCATATTCTTGATATCAGGGAGTTAAAGTTGATCAACAAAGCATCGGTGAATGAACGACGGACTGTCTTGTGTGGCATCTCTCACATTAAAATCAAAGGCAACTACTGCTGCTCAAATTCCAGTGTTAGGGGCGTCACACATGATGGTCCATCATTAGGTCACCAATGCTTTGTTGCTCACCCATAACATTCTAATGAATTGTCAACAAGACCTACTAAAAATTTCTTCTTGAACATTACCTTGCTTTGTGAATTTTAAAAGTAGTTAGACTAGGTGTGCCGTTATCAAAAGACTTTCTGTCAGGCATGGACAGCAAAATGTCTGCTTTAATGAGTTGTGAATTTAAGCTCTGCTAACTATTTTATCCAGGAATTCTCCATTCTTGGGGCACAAAATGAGGTCCCTGAAAAACCTACAAGTAAGGAAAGTTCTGTGCCAGAAGCCAAGGTCATGTTCCACCGGAAGGACCCTAAAAAGCCAGAGGCAACTCCTCCTCCTCCCCCTTCCCCCACACTGGGTGCTGTCACAGATAAGCAAACTCTGAGGGACTTTTTCAGTGGCAGCAAATGTTTGTCAGGGGTGAGTCTCTTGTTGTACCATTATGGTCAAAATGGCCTTAAAGTTTGCATTTTTTTATGTGTGGTGTCTGTACACTTGTTGTAGAAAGAAAAATTCACAAATTTGAATTTATTGATGAAAGCTCTGTATTCTAATGTTATCTCTCAAATATTATTCTGAGAGAAGTACATGCTTGTTTCTTTTGATTGAATTCAATCAAGTCATTTTTAAAATCAAGCCACCAGTACAAAGAATGCTTTCTTAAGAACTCAACTCATCATCATTTTTCTCATTATTGTTAGTATAATTTTTGAATGGTTTTCTTTTTTAGGGTCATGGTTGGTGGAAGCATGAAATCTGCTTTGGAAAACATGCTAAGCAGTTTCACCAGGTATTACCTTTGACAGTTTTCAAATGAAAAGCTAATTTTTATGGGGTTTTTTTGTTTTGTTTTTATTTCATGCTACTTGTGTACAGCTGATTGTTACAATGGTTGTGTCTTTGCTTTTTTATTATAATTGATAAAACATATATTTGTATCTGATTTGATGTCTTTGGGAGAATGAAATTATTAGATTAGGTGAATACACATAATTGTTTCATCACTCTGCCCTCACCGTTTAATGATGAGATATAAATTATCCATAAAAGTTCAAATTAAGCATGTGAAACATTTAAATTGCAATATCAATCACTTTATTGGAAGCTGAAAGTACCAGGAACTTTCTGAATTTCAAAGTTATTAAAAAAGAAAAAATTCATACAATTCCCATCAATCGCCATCGCCTACTGTGCTGTCTTTTTAAGGTAAATGAAGAAAGAAGTCCGACGTCTTCCTGTTTTTTTCCTTTCTCTATGGCTTTGACTCACCTCGGCACTGTGTCTATACTATTTGCTATTC
>JBCIKM010300581.1:0-11654 GCA_039654465.1 Melibe viridis | reverse complement strand
CCCCCCCCCCCCCCCCCCCCCCCCCCCCCCCCCCCCCCCCCCCCCCCCCCCCCCCCCCCCCCCCCCCCCACACACCCGTCGCTATAGCCCCATAGATCAGAACACAGGGCCAGTGGCGGTGACTACGGGGAGTTGTAAATAGAATTGGTGGAGGTGATGGGGAGACAACCTCTGCCACCCAAATTAGCCGTGGCATTGCATTTCCTATGGAAGAAAAATAAAAGTGAACTAAAGATACTAAACTAAAAGCATGAAGCAGTAGTGTATGGCTAACCCTACCGTAGCCCCACCCAGGGGCATTGTGCCTTTGGGTAAGGCACTTTGTCCCAGTTACATACCTTCTTCTTCTTCTATATATCATTATTATTATTATTATTATTATTGCTATGTGGCGGGACAGAGAAGACCAACACTCACGAGTGACACTACTTCCCCAGTTTATGTGGTGGAGCCTTGGACTGGATGTGCTGTGAAATCTCAAGCACAGTGAGTTCACAAGTCCTCATCATATCGTCGACGTTCAGGAAAACTGTTGTATGTTAAAATGTTTAGTTTTCAGGAGCAAAAAAAAAAAAAAAAAAACCCAAACAAAAAACAAAACAAAAACCAACCAAACAAACAAACAACAAACAAAAAACAAAACAAACAAAAAACAACATTGTTATTTTGACTGATACAATAACAAACCACACATCTTGAATGTTAAATAGAGGGAAAATAAAGACGCATTCCTACAGCAGGAAGCTAGTCAGATCCGCAAAGGGAAATAATTGCGGTATGGCGAATACCTATTTTTTTTTTCGAAAACAAAACAAAACAGCAACAACAACAAATAACATACGACATTTTTCGTGAAGGGCGACGATATCATCATTCCCAGATGAAATGAGGGTGAAATTGAGAGCAGCAGTAAATAAATGTATTCACAGTCACAGTCTGGCTGGCCCTGTGTGGCCATCGATGAGGAGACACCGTGACCCTTCAACAACAAACGGTTTCCTGGAGTTTCTGCGCAGCCGGCGAGGAAGCAGAGATAAAGTCGTGAGGAGCTCCATGAATGTTGGGTTTTCTATGTCTTGGCGCCAAGGCCCGCCTCACAAAGGCAGAGCATGACGTCTCAGGCCTCATGACTCCCAAGTCCCGTCAGGCAACCCGACACTCTTACACAATAATATGGCAACACGTGTCAGGGTGACGCCGCTGCTTGTGTGAGGATTGACGTTAAAATCATATCACCAATTCTGCTTACACTCATGAACAGTGCCTATTTGTTTGTTTATTGGAGGTTTCAGGACCACACAACACACGAGGGTCATAGAGGAGCCCAGGGGAAAATAAGATGAAAGAATAAGTTAAACGAGGGAACAGATCAAACCACACACAGCAGAGAGATTATTTACGCAAATAAATATATCTCAAAACACATATTGACACCACCGAGAGATGATTTACAATGACAAAAAATATCATCCACCTTCCAAAAATAAGCAATAGCCATCACATATAACAGAAAGACCCAAGATCTTTAAACCCCCTTTGTGTACAAAAGTAATCAGTACGTTAAACTTGTGACCCTGCAGTCATGTACCAAAAGGCATAAAAAAAAGGGATGAGCATTGAGTTGCAAACAAGACAACAAAAACAGGACATCTCAGAAAAGGGGAAAAAAGTAAGACGATAGCTTCAGTGTAAAAGGAAAGAAACAGAAGTAGAAGAGCCCACCAGGGACTCCCACCAACCACCCTCAACAGTGCCTACTCAGCCAAGTCCCGAGTCACCTCACGCCCTACGGGAGCTGTGAATACTGCCACTGACACACCAGTAGTCCCAGGCCTGCCAGAGACAGATCCTCAAGAACAATAAATGCCTTTTCACCAAGGAATGAAGTAGAAAAGGCATTTTCCTGTTCCATATTATTTCGTGTTATTATCTCCCCTCCCTCCCTCCCCCCTCGCCTCTTGGCATACCTGATTGAGAAGAGAAGATAATTTGTTTTCATGTTTGCAATGCTTTAATGCATGATGGATACAGATATTATGATGAGATTAGTTAGTGACTTTGACAATGAGACACAAAAAAAAAAAAAAAAAAATCAACGAATACAAATTGTCCAAGTCAAAAGTCATTGTTGTCAGACATGAACATCCTCAGGGTTGGAAAAGCAGTTCTTACACAAATAGAGTTGTGCTAGGCAGCCTCCAAGTCACCACCCAGTACTCAGTAATAATCGTTGTAGTATTGGTGATAGAAAGAAGTAGTGTCATGGTCCCCCCCCCCTCCCGCCCTCAAACCAAACCTCTGCCAAGTACCTCCCTCCTCCTCCTCCCCCCCCCCCCCCCACCCCCACGGGAAGGCCTTACTACAATTATTCTCTAGAGGTCAGACCACAAAATAGTCATGTCGTATTATCAAAATTTAGCACAGAGAGTTCAGCAAGTAAGTAAGGAATTAATTGGAGTCCCTGCAGTATTGAAATGTTTTGTTTTTTTTAACAGATGACAATAAATACAATAGAGTTGGCATCATAAGAATCAGGTAAAATTCTCATTATTTTTTCTAAAAAGAAAAAAAAAAGAAAATAAAAAAGGAAAATTGCTATATCTTATTTTATTTATCTACTTAAAGGCCACTCAAGTTGTTATTCTTTTGAATGGCTTATAATGCAATAATATATTGTTTTGCATATTTTCATAGTACAATAATGATTTGTATTTCAAAATTTATCAATAATCTTGATATTCTAAAGATTTAGAATCTTTTTGTTTGGGTTTTATTTTGGTTTATTACAATATTTGAGGGTCAAAGAGGTGCCCAGGGGAAAGAAAGATGATAGATAAGTTAAAAGAGATAACAGGTCAAACAACAAATAGTAGAGAGATGATTTACACGCACACACCAAAAAAAAATAAACATCATCTCTCAAAAGATAACATCACAGAGAAATGATATACAATGGACAAAAAATATAATTTCTTAAAATCAAAAATAAGCAAAGGTCATTACCCACAACAGCATAATAATCTAGGAAGACCCAGGATTTTTAGACCCCCTTCTTCTAAGTACTCAATATCTAACTTGTGACCCTGTAATTATGAACCAAAAGGCATGAAATAAGGGATGACCACTGAAACCCAAAGAAGACAATAAAAACAGGACGCAAAAGAAAAAGGGGAGACAGTAAGACGATAGCTTCAGTATGAAAGAAAAGAAACAGAAGTGGAAGTGCCCACCAGGGACACACGCCAACCTCCAACTTAAATATTTTTGAAACAATGCCTATTGGTTTTGTAACATAAACTGAGACAAAACTTCAGATTTTTCAAGCATGCAAGCAAAGGAGATGAACTTGGGACAAAAAATTGAGCTCAAACAATAACTGCTTTTTTTTGTCTCTTCCGAACAATACATTCAGCATCACACAAAGACTTCAAATAAAAGATAAAGTCAAAAATTAGAATTAAAAATACTGAAATAAGAATTTTCAAAAACTATCCTGAGAGCCACCTTAACTTCTTCTTATATCAAAGAAGTATTACAATGAGAAAAAACAAACAAACCATAAACAAGCATTAGGATTTAGAAAAAAAAGAAAACTACATCTTAAAGTGTCCCTCGAACAGTAAATGACACATTGGAATTCCATACAAATGGCACAATTCAAGTTTTGATAGAAAGAAAGACTATAAATTTGCTTTGTCTGGCAGTTGAATGCTATACTTATCTATTTGCATTAAAACAACATAGATAAAGTCATTTGTTCAGGTAGGAGTGTGAGTGAACAGGATCTGAGGGAACTTTACCTCGTATGATACAAAGCCACTTAGTTATAGAATTACACGACTTCGACCACAGTGACTACTCACACATAGAGTTTCCTGCATCAAATATAATTCAGTTTGGCTGTGAACAGTACAGGACGACTGGCACATAGTCCTAGTGGCCACAAAGCAGTCAGCAATATCCCAGGTAGCCAAAGACCTATTAGCAGATTGTGTACAGTGTGATTGTGTTCAGAGTGGAATCAAGAGGCTGAAGTCAAGTTAGTCAAAGTGTGATTGGGTGGAACAATGAAAATTGGATAGACCTCATTTTTTTTCACATACAACAAAATAAATAACCCAAAACTCTCAGGCTTGACACAGACCCACTGGTCTATTTATAGTGAGCGTTGATGGCCCTGGCTATGACCAATCGTCTGACCTCGCTGGTTCCTGCCCCAATCTCGTACAGTTTGGCGTCTCGCAGCAGACGACCCGTCGGGTAATCGTTGATGTAGCCGTTGCCTCCTGTAAGCAGGAGAAACAAGATGGAACAACATGGATTAATTATTATTTATTTAACAGCCTTGGCTTGGACACAAATGTTCTATGTCCAGCTTTAAGATTTTTTCAAAATATCTCGTTAGATAAACATTTTACACTCACCCTAAGATTTTTCTTTTAGCTTTTTGAAGCCTTATTAGTTAAGGACAACCTGGATTAGTACTTAACTCTATTCGTGGCATAACCCAAAAAAATAAAGATTGTAGTAGAATATCTGACAACAGTTTAGTAGATTTCAACTACTTTTGAAAACAATGACGAGAACAAATATTTTTCAAATATAATTCAAAAAGGAGTGACTTAAAAAAAGAGGAACAACCCCTGAAAGTTACCAAAGACTAAAGAAAAAAAAGAGAGAGAAAAAAAAATAGTTAACAATAAAAAAAAAAAAAAAAAAAATTTAAAAATTTAAAAAAAAGAAAAAAAGAAAAAGAAAAAGAGAAGTGTATAGAAAATAACATTATAAATGATAAAAAGGTTTGATTTTACTTTTAAATAATTCAGGAAAAAAGAAAAGGAATTGCAGACAAAGTCGCCAAAAAAGAACTGGAAGTTATACTTATAATGGTACTGACCAAGAATCTGTATGGAGTCCAAGGCCATTTTGGTGGCTGCTTCTGCTGTGTACAGGATGACTGCAGCACAATCCTGGTCACCACACGATGATCAGCCATGCAGCATTGAGGTGAAGGTGGTGCGTGATAGGGTGGAACAATGAAAGTTTGAAAGAAAGACATCAAGAAAATCCATTGAGGACAGAGTATGAAATAAATCAATCAGTTTTAAGTTACAGAAAGATGGAAAATTAAATTAACATTATCAATAAATGCATGAAATCGAAAATTATCCCTGCTAACCCAGATGGACAGTGTTGCAAAATGATTTAAACAAATCTGTCCTCTCTAAATAAGAGGTCTAAATATTAAGTAAGAAGGCAAACAAAAGTATTTTTGCATTTTGCAAACTTTTGAGATGCCAATATAAAATTCTTTTTCTCATCTACCACAACTGACACTGGTTAAAAACAAAGTCCCCATATTATCATCTAAGGAGTAGATTCCATTCAGTGGATGGAACATATATTTTTACTTCACATATCATTGTGATAGAAATCTGTCACATGTCAGTTTTTCGAAAACATTTTATTCCCTATATCGCAATTATTTCCATTTGCAGATCTAACTAGCTTCTTGCTGAAGGAATATCTGTTTTCGTTTTCCTCAATTTGACACATAAATATGCAGTTTGCTATTGTATCAGTCAAAATAAAAATGTTTTTCTGCTCCTCCTGAAAAGAAGTCACTTTAACACACTACAATTTTCCTGGACGGCAACGATATATGGGCATAAGGAGTGGGTGCGCAATAGCCGTAGGTATGAAAAATGAATGCATAGGGACTTCCTAACCTAATTTATGAAGAGCTCAAGTGAAAATCAGGTGATATCATTTTTGTAGTTTATGGGATAGGGATTGCATAATGTGGACAAAATACATGTTAGCGTGTACTCATGTATCTGTTTTACGGCTTATTCAGTATGGTAATGAATTCTCTTACAGAACAATCAGACAAGATAAAACTTGAATTAAGAAGTTAGTAGTAGGGAGCCATGAAAAGTCATGCTTCAAATTTCTACAAAAGTGACATCACCAATTTTTTTTACTTGAACCATTCATATGGATAACATATTCCTTTACAGTGTGCGGCTGAAGACTATGTTAGAATCTATAGAACTTACATTGGGGTGTGTTTCTCCTCTGTCCAAAGCGCGGGCCACGTTGTAGACATAGGAACGACTGGCGTTGAGAACTGTGTACATGTCGGCCATCTTACTCTGGATCATCTGCAATCACATGATACCCACACATAAAAATGAAGGGAAGGAATCACATTTCTATACCTGTACACAGCAAAATATCAAAACCAGGCATTTTTTGCAATGCACATTGTAAGTGAACTGTCAGACAATGTGCAAGATGTTGATTTACATGGTCGGGTCACATGAAGAAAGTTCAATACTTAAAAAGTCACTGGTTAAGTATTTATAGGACAAAATTAAAGACAACAGTCTACAAGGTTGATACAGATGTCCGTCTGGTGTGGAAGGAAGATACGGATACCAATGGACCACCAACCTGGAAATGGCCGATCTTCTCTCCAAAACACTCCCTCATATGGGCATACTGGAAAGCAACATCACAACATGCCTGCATGATCCTGGAAGAAAAATATCATGCCAGGTCTTTCATCATTACATGCTAGCAAGTTCACCATAATGAGGATTGAGGTTGAAGATTGCTTTGCTAATGTTTTGAGTCTACAGAGTGTAGACATCTCATGACAAAGCAATGGAAAATAAGTTGTTTTTTTTTAATGTACATGACAAAAAGCTTTGCTGTTTTCATATAAAAGAAAAAAAAGGATTAGTATTTATGAGCAAAATGTTTACATTTTTAGCTGCCACAACAATATAACTATAATGAATGCATAAAAAATTGTTTCAACACAAGTTAGTCTATTTAATTGGAGAAAGGGAATTGTTCCTAAATTGTTTGATTGTCTTCAGTCAGGGTGTCCCAATGATTTCTCATTTATTTAAAATATGGCAAATAAAAGCCAATTTTTAATCAGCAATGATAGCTAGTGGTACTCCATTTGTCATAAATCAAATATTGAATGTTAACTTTTTAAAAACACAGTTTTTGCACCTAAATGTGCACATGTGGATGAAAAGAAATAAAACAACAACATTCAAATCCTGTGCTTTATTAAGATTATAAAGCATTAGAGACTGGACTTAATTGTAATGGCTAAGGTGCCGCCCATGTGAAGAATTACAAAAAGATTACTTTAGAAAATCGAAGGTGAAAAGCAATCCAATAGTATAGATATATGTATAATCTAATCAAGTATTTGGTTTGTGTGTTGTCAAAGATGTTGTAATATATTATTCATTATCTGCCATGGATGTATTTATGCACTATATAAATATTATGTATTATTATTATTATCATCATTATTACTATTATTATTATCATCATCATCATTATCTTTTCTCGTCAAAGAATCATCATTTCTTTCTAAGGAGAAACCACTGGGACACCCAACACTTAAGAGGAATGCTGTATTTAAAATGGTGAGAAGCCAACAGAATGACCTCCTTAAGCAGGGCAGGGCGGGGCAAATGTTCTGAACAGAGGCGATGGAGGCTCAGGTGTCAAAAACACAGGTGTATTAATTTATCCTTACCTACTGATTATGAGTTGGTGAGCAAGATTTTATGGGGAAAGCGAAAAAAAAAAAAAAAAAAAGAAAAAAAAAAGAGAGTGTTGAATTTCAACTGTTTTTATTTCAACAAAACAGAGAAAATAACAACAAAATAGAAAATTGAGGCGTGGAGGCATGAGCTGCTAAAAGAAACTTTGATGAGTTATAATGTTATGGACATTAAATATTTATTTGATTTGACTTGTTCTGAGACCCATCTGCAAGAATATAGACCTGTCCTGACTCCCACAGTATCTTTACTTAGTGCACAGATCTTCTCCGAAAAACAACCCTGCCAATTAAACACAGCCCCAACCCCATCTGGCAGCTTTGACTTTGTGACAAGCAACAGCAAGCAAAAAAAGGTACTCAAAGCTCATTTCTTGAATCTCAAAAGGAACAAAACGACTGAAGGGTCCTGATGCTCAATAATAATATTGAACTGAAGCTATCAAATATGTTGGGCTCCTCTATGACCCTCTTGTGCCATGGGTCCCTAAAACCTCCAATAAACAAACGGACAAACAATCAAATCTGTGCTGTCTTTTGTGTGCTTTTCAGCTTTCAGAGCAAAATAAAGCAACTTGCATGATTGCAGTCTGTACAGAAAGGATGTGTGCATTCCCAACACCATTGTTCAAAGTGCAAGATGCATTATAATTATAAAAGAGATTATGATACGGTAATTATGCAGTTGGCCTGACTACCTACCCTATAGGCCCTGCGGCCAGGATGCATCGTTCAATGTCAAGGCCGCTGAAGAGCACGTATATACCTTTGCCAATGGCCCCCATCACATTCTCCTCTGTCCAGCACATCGAGGAAGGGTGGAAGGAAGTGGGGAAAAGAAGAGACAGAGGGGAGGAGAAAGGGAAGGGGGAGAGGAAGGTGCAGTATGAGATAAATACATGAAAGGCAAATAAGATGAGGGAGGAATAGCTAAGCCAATGATATATTCAAAGGCGAGAGCTGGCAGGGCAAGTAGAGGGAAAAGGGGGGAGGAGGATGTATTAAGCAGCATGTAATAGTATAGCTTAACAATTCACAGTAGTAGAAAGAGAAGTGTAAGAGGAACAACCATCTCACCCAATGGGTCCAACGGCCCCCAAGGTTCGTTCAATGTCAAGGCCAGACATGAGGATGTACACTCCCTGACCTTCTGACCCCAGGATGTTGGACTCTACACAACATCAATAAGTAGACATTGCAAGCCATGGTTGACCTTTACTAAAATTCTGAAAGCTTGAACTTATAAAAGAAAACAATTTTGACTGATGAAATGAAATAATACTGATGTAATGAAATAATGAAACAATCCATTTCTATAAGGCCAAATCCACAGAGGGCGCACTAAAGCGCTAACAATGGCGTAATCACTAATCAGCTTTGACTGGTGATTACATAAGAGCACACTGCAAAGCTGTTGGTAGCACAGACTTCGTTAAGCAAAGGCGAACCGCGTTGTAGGGATTCATTTTGGAATATGTCTAGAGATGAAGATCAAGAGCAAGACTAAAAAACATGTTACAGCCCTCGTGAATTAAAACATTCACACCAATGATGATGCAAGTAGCCTGTTAAACATGTTGCAATATTTGTAGAGGCAAATTTGTCAGAGTTTTAACTCACTGAATCCATCCTGCCGGTGAGAATGTCATGCGCTGTGGTCATTTCTGCCAGCGACACCATTGTATTATTTTGTTGCTTTTAATCATTAATTTCTTGCTGCGATGGGATCTTGTCTCTTTTGTGTAGGTCTTACTTTGGAGCTTACTTATAATTGTTAATCCTTAGTATGAGAGTGCCATATTCAAATGAAGCTGTTTAAGCCGGGGGGGGGGGGGGGGGCAAAAAAATGGGGGCTCCCCATGGACCTCCCAACCTTCGAAGAAGAGTTCAGAGGTTTTTTCTTCAGACATGTCTCGCAAACAGATACTCACATACACACACACAAACAAACAAACAAACACACACACACACATTCACCTCCTCAGCCTGACAAGCCTCAAACTTGGCTCCACTGCCACCTGTGATTTTTAATTGCCCAGCCTAATTTTTATACCGCCTCCCGATGCTTACAAATATTTCAATCACGGACTTAAAGCAAGAGGCTTCGAGCCTGGGTTGAATGGGTAGTGGCTCACCAGGGACAACGCAATCCTCAAAGACCAGCTCAGAGGTGTTGGACCCACGCATGCCCAACTTGTCTAGCTTGGGACTGGCAGAGAATCCCTTCATGCCCTGTAGATGGGTGGGGACATGAACAGACAGACACACAGAAGGGAAAGGGTAGTGGGGAGAGGATGACAGGGTGGGGGAAGAAGGGAGCAGGAGGGGACAAACAGGAGGGAAAAAAGAAATTATTTATGATGATGATGATGAAGAGGCTGGTTTATATCTCTATCTCAAAAGTCTCTTGCATCATATCCCTCCCCCCACCCCCGACAATTAGAGACACCTCATGCATAAAAATTCATGAGTATGTTGTTTGTTTTGACTGCTTCTTTCTCATTGTTTTATTTTAAACTTCTGATCAATTGATTTAGTAGTCACAGCCTAATATGTTTTCCATTTAAATTTATAATTAAAAAAGGAATGCCTTCCAAGCTACCTCAATATTTCCTTTTTTTCTTTTTTTGAACGGTAGTGCATTTTTAAGGGGTGGTGAGGAGGACAAAAAATGGGGTGCAACTTGATTGAGGATTGCAACTATAGAGGGCATTTTGCTGCTGTTTCCTGTTTACCTTTTCGATGATAAATGCACTGATTCCATGTTGAGGTTTGGGTGTGTTGGGGTCAGTCTTGGCATAGACCACCAAAACATCAGCATCGGGTCCGTTTGTGATCCAGAACTTGGTGCCATTTAACACATAGTGATCCCCTAAAATGGATGAAAATGGAGAAGGTCATGAGAGAGGAGATAAACAGAAATGTCATGAGAGAGGAGATGAACCAAAATGTCATAAGAGAAGATATGAACCAAAATGTCACAAGAGAGGAGATGAACGGATATGTCATGAGAGAGGAGATGAATGGAAATGTCATGAGAGAGGAGATGAACCGAAATGTCATGAGAGAGGAAATGAACAGAAATGTCATGAGAGAGGAAATAACAGAAACGTCATGACAATATGAAAAAAGAAACAATGGGGTTATCATAGATTTTATTTTAAATCATGTGACAATGAAGCTCAAGGGGTTATTTTTTTATTAACTTTGTCAGTTGACAGGTACCCATTGATACGTTAAGTTCTGTCCTTCAAACATGGACCTAAATGCGTATTGCAAAATCCTAAAGCTTCATCAAACGATCTTAAGTTTTACATCAGAGCAGTAGTTTCCATCTTCATGCATTTTCTTATGGTTCCATTTTTTGTGTGTGTGTGATCAACACATATGATGCGGGTACATCAGCACAGTGGGCGAGGTGTATACTTCTGTCCCAAAGGTGTGCTGGCTTTAGACCATGCCCTGTCACTGTGAAAATTTTTCTTGCAAGACATTTCATTCCCATTCAGCCATCTCTGACCCATGTGTGAACATTTAAAAGCAAAAACAACAGCACTATAATCCTTGTCCAAAACAAATGTGATTGAGCCTTAAATAGAAGATCCCCATGAGAACCCCCCTTGCCAACCCGTTGCCCATCTACCTTTTTTGACAGCAGTTGTCTTCATGGACACCACATCAGATCCTGCGTTGGCCTCACTCATTGCCAGAGCCCCAAACAGCTCCCCAGATATCAACTGCAATATAAAACACATCATTGCACTCATCAGTATACTAAAAACAGGAATAACACTGCAGCAAACACAGAAGATTATGTTTGAATTTAATGTTTTGTAACATGAACAGATAGAGCAGGTCAAGTGATAACTCACCAATCAAACAAAACTTAGAAACCCCCCCCCCCCCAAAAAAAAAAAAAGAAAGAGTCATAAAGAAACGAGAACAAAGACAAACACGGTCTCTTGTTAAGGGGGCATGCGGGTGGGAAAATGACCAATTTTGACAATTTTTTCACAAAAATTATTTTTGTATCAAACAACTCCCTAATATATACACT
>JBCIKM010300474.1:0-11654 GCA_039654465.1 Melibe viridis | reverse complement strand
TAAGTGTGCCAAATTTCAAGTCTGTGGGTTTGTTCTATCATTGTCATGCTAAGGACATATTGAACTCCCCTCGTATGAGACTGTATTTTTACAAATCATTCACTAAAAAGTGTGCCTCTTCTTTCACTGCTGTGAAACATTTGTGAGTACATCCAAATGTGTAGTTGTAATAAAATAAGTGTTTTAACTGGAGAAGCGAAATGACACGTGCAAAATTTTCTCACAGTTTGTGGTTAACTATTTTATCTTATTTTATATAGCCATGCTCTGTATCTAACGTGACTAAGCATGATGTATGCCAGAGTAAAATATTATAAAGGCTTTCATTTCACTCATGGCTTTTTAACACCTCAAAGAAGACAATACTACAGATATTATTGCAAAAGCTTTTATAAAATCTTTATTCATAGTTGTGACAGTGTTTTTATTGCTTCAATGACAGTACACACAGCCAGCAGCCTGAGCAACACAATTTTTTAGACCATATACAAAGCTGTTTACAAATAGTAGGACTTTCAAGCTTTGTATTGGTATGATAGTCTTCAGCCAGCCTATGATTTTATGTTTTCTAGATACTAATCATACCAAGGGTGAAGCAAAATGGTCATTCATCAATGTAGTAATTGGCTTGACTGACTGCTTGGTTATCAACGCCAATACTAGGCTATAGATGCAAGCATAAAAGTTGTAGACTTTTTAAAAAACCACAGGTTTGCAATACAAAGAAAAACCTCATACTCTCAAAGGCTACAGGTTCATTTCATCGGCTTTGTTCATTGAAAATGAAATTATTTAGAGGGACAAACAAAGAAATTTAGAAACAGACCTTGAAAAACAACCAAGAGCTAACAGTTTAGTAAATGTTATAAGCAAGTAGATTAATAAGTCCAAATAAGTACATGTAAGAGGTAAAAGAACAAAAAACTGTAAATGAGAAAGATTAATTTAAAAGAGAATCCGGAACCCCCCCCCCCCCCCAAAAAAAAAAAGATAAAAAAAAAAAACACCTCACCCTAAAAATATTAATGCAATTTTGTTTTCTTTTTCAACAAAATTGTACTTGGATAAAAAAGATGTAAAGGCAAAAATGATAAGCATCTCTTCCAAAAGTAAAAAAAAAACCCAACAAAACCCACACATATTTTAAGTTCTATGTAATATTGAAACTTAACTGAAACTTATCAAATGAGACATGCTTGCTGTGCTGTAGCAGTAACTTGCAAACGGTTTACAAGAGATAGGGCAAGTTGCAATGCTGGGAATATGCAATTGGCAATCAGAATAAAAATGAGAAACGAGAAGTCTACCAGATCCTTGTGCCATCATGTAACGGAATCTTTCTGCATTGGGGCCCATTCCCCAAATATAAAGATTTGGGTGTGAAACAGCACAGGGATCAGTCTCACCACCTTGAATTGATAATAGTGGCTTTTATCTAAATTGGTTGTAAATTAATTGCCTTGTAGCTATCACAGCCTGAGATTTTCACCAACAAATTGGGGAAATGTTTTTGGCTTCATCTAAAAATCAAGCAAACTGGACATACACCTAGGCTCTTAATATGCAACACTCCATGATAAGAGAGGATTCCCTTGGTGTAAATACTATAAACAGAAAAAAGATCAAGTCTGGAAGGTTGTACAGTTGCATTCAGAGCCATGTTCTAAGCCAATAGAGTGAAAGAAAAATAACTCCCGAAAAAATAATACAACCCACGTTACAATAAAGCAGCAAGTAGGCTAAAATTGAGGGTGGGAAGATAACTACCTTACCTTGAGAAAAGTCAGTATTGTAAGTTATTCATATGGAGTGTGTCAAAAGGGACGCCTTATTTAAAATTTATAAAGAGTGAATATTTAATGATCTAGGATGAAACTTGAGAGTTTTATACACTGCTTTGAAATTGCTTTATTTACTTTTAAATATAACATTCATTGCACTCAGGAGAGGAGAGCATCAAAACCAATGACAATTGTTGAAAATTGGAAACCTACAGACACACTATTTTTCAATCCAAAAGGATCCTGACTAAAAAAAAACCTCTTCAATATAAACTAAAACATGAACTGGACAAGTTCCAATGAGGCCATTGTTGGTAAACTTTGTTAATGAAAACTGTTTTGAAAATACATTGAAAAACAATAATATTTCTACCATAAAAATTACTCTGATGGGGTAGCCTCCGTCCACACCTTGAGATATCTAATGATGATTTATTGCAGAAAATGATAGAATACACTTACAGGTATGCTGGAGTTTCATGCTGAACATAATTGTGACATCACTTTCGAAGCACTAGGTTGTGACTGCAGAAGATTTTGAAATTGGGCATCTACTAAAGAGCTACAAATCATTAACTATTATTTTTCTGATGCAACATTTAATTATATTACGAAGTGATAAGGAAAATGTATTACTGTTATTATCTAATTGGTTACATCAAACCAAGAGAGCTAAAAAGTAAATCCAAACCCTGATAAATCTAGGGACAGTATGAGACACATGTAGTATACTGGTGCTCTAGAATAAAGATAGACCGGTGTGAGTAATGGAGAAAGGGGGATTTAATACTCTACAGACTGCTAAAAGGAGAAAAAGCAGAGTGGACACAGGAGGGAGGGAGGAGGGGGTGCGCAAGCCAAACCAGCATAAAGCTCAGAGGGCAGGGAGTAACTCACTCTGTCGTGTCCAAACTCTGTCTGCTTTGGTTCCGTGGCTGGTCGGGCTCCAAAGCGTTGTTCCAGCTGGCTTAAATCTACGATTGGTTCATAGTCGAAAGAGGCAGCCGCAGACACTGGGGCCTGCCGAAATCCAGCCTACACACGACAATCAATGAAAATGTCAGTTCCTGGCAGGCCACGTGCATAGTGAAATGAAATGTCTTCTCCTTCTGGCAGTTCTATCAGCCTGATCTAGATCTAGTATTGACAAACTCCCAAAATCATTGGGTGCATTATCAGCCTATTTACTATCTCATTACAAGAGGCAGGTACTTAAAACCTTTCAGCTGTTGAATGTCATTTTGGGGTCATTTTTTGTCCTTTTTCTATTCCTAGATGGATAATGACCACAAGTAATCTGCTGCCTGGTTGACCCTTCAGACCAAGTAACTATCAAGTGACCCCCTCTGCATACAAATGGTGATTTGCAACTGAAGTATCAACACTAAAAATTAAAATCAGAGCTTCAGCTAACTTTACACAAAATCCAATGGTTATCGAGAAAATTAAAGCAGAAAATTGAACCGAATGGATTTTTAGCTTTGTTTAAAAGAAGCAATGATGGCAGTCATATTGTGCACATAATCAGTCTTAAAATGCTTCTTGAGCTTCACAGCCTGATCAAACCTGATGAGTCAGACAACTTCCTATGCGCAAAATGAAGTGATTTCTTGCATTCCATATGTACAAAAATCTTGGATTGATGAAAAAATAGCAGTCCAGTAAAAGTAACAAAAAAGGCAGCAGTTTTGAAGGGTAACATTGAAGACTTACAATGCCCAGGTTTCAAGTACTTTTGCATGACATAATACTGAACGGCTCAATCCACAATGGCACATATGTCAGTCATTTGTCTGTTACAGGCCATGGTAGAATTAAAGCATGCTATTAATGAATTGAATTATTGTGGGTGACAGTATCTTAGAAAACTGGTCAATAGTTCATTCAAACCAGAATCAGCAGAATAATCAAATCAGTGTTGAACCCTTTGACATGTGATGGGGTAACTCTCTATCAATAGTTAGGTTATAAAGGGCTAGGACATCTGTCAGAGCATTCTTGCATCTCCACTTCCATAGTGAGGTATCTCTGGGACATTCCTCAAATATGCAAAAATCTTCACCATGCAAACAAAATGCATATTATGCACTGAGGAAATTTCACCAGTTGCGTAATTTTCTGCCACAATTTACTGTCTTGCACACATACACCTTAACTTTTATTTCAAAGACTGTCTGGGCAGTTTGGGTTGAAAAGAAATTTTCAACAATTGCTTATCATTGAAAGCATAGCACCTATGCTTTGAAATCTTGAAAAGAAAATGCTCCTAAGAGTCACATTCAATCAAATTTTCATTGTGGAATTAGCCATTTTTTCCCATTTCCTTTTATAAAAGTACAAATGCAGAGATACCATCTTTCAAAATAAAACTCAAAAAGATAGCGTGCACTCCAATGTTGATTGTATACAGGGCTTTGTATGGAATTTGACTGGTGGCTAGGAGGCAGATAAATTGTAAATAAAACTCATGGAATTTTTTGACAAATTATTCTCTGACCCAGTTGGTCTGAATATAGTGGTGTAAAAAGTGGGACAATGATTTAAGTTTCAAGTGATGGCTCCATCTGTATAATGGATTGACAATCAGTTAGGACATGGTCAAACTTGGTGACAATGACACGCAACTAGTTTGATCACTAACGACAAACAGGTGAGGTTAT
Organism: Melibe viridis; assembly: GCA_039654465.1. Taxonomy (NCBI): domain Eukaryota; kingdom Metazoa; phylum Mollusca; class Gastropoda; order Nudibranchia; family Dendronotidae; genus Melibe; species Melibe viridis. The sequence goes on along the minus strand of JBCIKM010300474.1, from coordinate 7,213 downwards.
CTACACCACAGGAAGGTTTTGGTTCATGTTTGTGATGATGACAACAAATAAAACACTCATTTTGCAAGAAAAGGGTGACAGAGTGCAGAAATTATGACAAGAAAAGGACGAAAACAAAAACCAACAAAAACCACATCTATAAAGTCAACTAGTAAATCATAGGAAGTTGAACCAAAAGGGAAGTAAACACAAAAGGGTTTTTCCGTACAATGAATTAAAACAAAAAGCGACTGCTGGGTATGACATGGTGTCTTTATCCACCAAGTTGGCAGTGAGCTGTGTGTGTCTAGATCAAGCCTATAGAAAAGACAGAGAACCGACAACAATAGAAAACTCCAGACTGTTTACAGTCAGGCTGTATCGGACAGGAAAAAGAAAAAAAGAAACCCACCTCTTGTTTTTGCTGCGGTTTCCGTCTGTTCTTGGGGGTTGAGGAGGAAGGACCATCCCGATCCTGTAGATGTTGTCCCCCTTTGCCCTTATTTTTGTGATGGTCTCCCCTTTGTCCATTGAAATCGTTGACATCAACAATTGGTTCGTATGCTGATGCATCCTGCAGGTAGAGAGACACAAATCATGGATACTGTGAATGCAAGAACGACCTTTTACTCTTTTAAGATCCCCCTGCCTTATTGATACTCCTGCGACAAAAAGTACCCAACCCAATAACCATAAGAATAAATAAAATCAGTATTAACAAAGGCTACGGTTATAAGCTTGTGAGTGAATTGCTCCAGAGGTCAAAGCATTGCACAGCTATCAAAATTACCTGGTTCCAAGACCTCCTAAGAAACAGATTTATGGTACACTGACATGAAGGCACCTAAATTTGTTTTGTATTTTATCATCATTAAGTTAACTTTTCAGTTTTTACTTCTGTATATGTTTTGTCTAAGAGCAAAAGCTTTCTGGAAAACGGGGAGACATCCTCAAAACTACCAAACTTCCATCTTTTTTTTTATGAACTTTTGTAGCTATTGTTTTAATAAACTTTTAGTTTAAGATCTACAAGACACAAGAAGATGGTCAATATTGAAAAGAGCAGGATGTAGTTTTTAGCAATGTGGATTGGATGAGGCCTTGTAACACTCAAGTGGGAAACATAAGGCTGTACTATACATGCAGTACAGGAAAGCATGAGACAGATTTAGTGGTACTCGTTGAGTGGGATAAACTGATAATTGAGCCACTTGAATCAGTGTGGAAGTCAGAGAATCCAGCAGCAAATATAAAACCCCCTGTCTACCTTCCTCTTGAGAGCAGTGTAAATTGCTCAGTGCACAACTAAATTATTGGTGGACAGGATATTACATCAGTGTGTAAAACCAAAAGACCTTGGTATAGACTGGACAGAAAGCCAAAAGCTTTAATGTGGTAGAACAATTATAAAATTGTAAATAAAGCAAAAGCTTGATAAATGGCATAAAAATAGTAGTAATAGTAAGCAGCTATGATCATGGATACATTTGGACATCACTTAAAGTAACAGAAACAGTGGAGGTGGAACTCCATCCACATAATGTAGCAGCCCATCTTGCACAGCACCCATACAGAGCCTGTGATACAGTCATGACATGTCCTTTACCGCATGGGACTTGGGTCTGTCCCTGGTAGGTCTGCTCCCCTCTTTCTGTGACCCTTGGCCTTGACCCCTGCCTCGACCCCTGGCTTTGGGAGGGGCACCCTCTGCTGGAAGAGTCTGATTTGGGAACAAAGTTTAAAAACTTACCAGTTGTGGATGAGGGGAATTTAAAGGAAATAGCATTCTTTCCAGTCTATGACTGGACTCTGGAACAACAGAGTGACCAGAAAAGCTTCCCCCAAAAATAAGCTGACATATTCTTAACAAATCAAGTTAAAAAAACCAAAAACTTAAGCCATGGCGAACATGACCATTTGGATTACCTTTGTATAAAATTGAGCAATGATTTCCATAAAAATACCAACATCCATATTACATCATCTTACAGACCGATTCAATCCCTGGATCACAAACAATTTGGAATTTAATTATAAATGTGTAAGTGGCTGAAAATTAGAATGGTTATTCTAGCTTGTATTAACTTTTTTGTGTTAACACTTGCCTAGAATAAAGTTGTTTGCATTTTTTGTGGGGACCTTTCTTTTTCCTGTCAGCTATCAAATATAGACAAGAGTTGTTGGTGTACTTGAAAGAAAGCAGAAAGTAGAGATTAAAAAGTAATGAAAAGGTGCTAATACATAAAAGAAAACAGTGGTGGTCTAAGGACTAGAGAAACTAGACCCCATAATACATCAAACTGCACAAAATTCAAGAACATACTTTCACTCCCACCAAACACCAAAATCTCCATATTTGTGTTCATACACACACACAAATGCATTACAGTTTGTTAGCTAAAAGACCAATGTTTAACTGTTTACTGCATTATCATTACAGGCTAAAAGAACTTGCAATCTTGTAGCAAGCTGAAGACAAGAAAGTGCTCTGACATACCTTACTGTCCACAGCTTTGACAGCATTGCCAGACTCTTCCGCTTTGCGTCGGTCCGCTTCAATCATCTGTATGACACCAACATGCAAAACATACCACAAAGTCCTTTTAAGCAGCATAAATTTTTTATACATTCTGATCCAAGCTTTCCCAAGGAGTAGCGGTGTTAGCTTTGCATCATGAATTTTTTTACTCCAACATCATCAAGTTGAAAAAGAAAAAAGAGGGTGTATAAAGAAAATATAAAAGATGGATGTATAAAGCTTGCTGAGGCAGAATTTGAGGGTCAGGGAGCAAGTTCTTATCTGGATAATGTGATAACGAGATACAACTTGTCAACAACAACAAAAAAAGGGTACATAGTATCTTTAAAACTTGTTTTCAATCTGAAATTGAAATTGAATTCTGAAAAACAATATTTGATTTGGGAATATAAAAAGTTCTTTTCCAGAAAAGACATATATTGAGATAGCATTAACAAGCAATGTAGCCAAACAGCTAATGACAACAAAAATAAATTTCACTTTGACAAAGTTATTTAGTGGGGTTTTTTCCCCATATAAATTCAATGGCAATATTTATGTTGATTTGGTTTATCATCAGATTTGTCTGCACTGTTTAGGCTTAATTTTACGTATATTCATCCATTGATTAATTTGCTTCATTTCACTCTCTCTGTGACTAATATTGATGGCAGTAGGTGAGTAATCCCCTGTGCCTTATTGTACAGTATGAAGCACTTTGGCATGGTAAAGGTTGTTTAGTTAGTCCAGGTAATGTGTAAATAGATTATATATACAAGCAAAGCTGTATCAAAGATGATAAAAGCTATTGCAATTGAAATATTATTCTAGGAAACATTTATTTGGTCTACCCAAAGGTAACATATATTTAAAACAAAAAAAAAATTAATTTCCCACAACAGGATATCCTGCAGAAAATAATAAGAGAGGATCAATTGGAAGACAAATGAATTTACAATTAGAACCAGAACTTGTTCCTTTCTTAGATTTTAACTTTCAAAAAGGTACCCATATGAAACATAAAATCACCAGGAAGAGTCATTTTAGGCTCATGACATTAATAAAAAAATTTTTTTTTAATTGACAAAGGAAATAAGAAAATCCTTCCACAAAGAATAACTTACTCCTTGTTTTAAAACTTTGAAAACAAAACCAAATAGCACAAACAACTGCTCAATAAATCATGAAAATAAATAAAACAAAGTAATAGGCAGCAGGCCGAATACTTTAGATTGAGACAGGCTGTGAAGAAGTATCAGTCAAAACATATTCATATTTCAGAAAAATGTCCCAAGTCTGACCTCATGTCTTTCGTTAAGCAGTCGGTTGCGTTGTCGAATCATGTCCATCTTCTTGGAGAGAAGAGCTTCTTTCTCTTCTTTAGTCAAGAAGTCAAGATTAACATCTGTGTCAGCCTGCAGGACAAAGGAGTGGGATCAAGGATAAAATGGAATGGTGAAAGGGGTTGGCAGGTGAGAAACAGCTAAGAGTCATGGCAGGTAAACCCTGCAAAATTCAGACTGAGGTCAATATTCTTACAACAAACAGTTCTAGTCTACCATGTTCTATATATAATAAATCAATGTCAAAGCCAAGTTTCCATGATTCCTGAACTCCTACTTAACTTCCATAAAATTTCTGAATCCTAAAATTTGCTCAGAATTGTGAGTATACATCAAAAGTCTTCTATTAAAAATTGCATACAGGCAGCTGTCTGGTTTCTACTTTTCAGGAATTTTCCTATCATCAGGAACCCATGGTTCTAACCTCAAATCTTTTCTGGTGTATTTTAATTTTAAATATTTTTTTGGTCTTATCATATCCTGAGTTAGATATGCTGTATTAAAGCCTGTTATGCTCGTCTCTAAATACGAGAGAAAAAAAAAAATATAGGAAAAATGAAAATATGCAGCATAGTCAACCATATCATTGTCACCGTCTGACTTAAAGTCTACAGACACGAGTATGTAAATTAATCCCAGACACAGCCTTAAGCCATGTGTGCACATATCTAATTTGGTCTACCAGACAATAAAATTCACCACTGTTGACATGTTTGAATCCTGTCTGCTATACAGGGACCCAGTGGTCACACCTGATTGGTTATCTTGGAGAGGTTTATCCAAGCATGTGCCTGCTTAAGACTGGTATCCCTAAAGTCAACATCATATCACAGGCAATCTACACATCCTTGAAATTGATCAGCATCTCTCTATGGGTGAAAGCCAGCATGGACAAAAAAAGGTTGAAAGAACAGATTGATACTTGATTTTAATTTACATCTTCGCTGTTGCAGAAAAGACACATTACCTGCCTACAGTTGTGTGGTTTCTTTTACTGACTTAAACAACATGGCATAAAAATAAACTATGAATTGGTTTTATCATGATTGGTCAGTCTTTACAGGTTCTTGAAACCCAGTATCCAAAATTTTGTGACACCCCACCCCCCAACCCCACTCCAAAATTAGCTTTCCAAAGCTAATACTAATAGTGTTACGAGAAGCCTGGTTCTGCAAACTTTTCACCTCAGGATAATATAATACATGGTTGGAAAGGATTGTGTTTGTATATGAAGAAATAAGTTGTGTTGGAGGTGATTTAATCAACGTACTGTGATGCCTGAAGAAGGTCGCGAGGCCATGTTTGGTGTGGACAGCAAACTTGACCTTGATCCTGAGACAAATCTATGGAGCCTAGTGGACAGCAGTGATTAGTGAGGCAATCAGGGCAGAGAGGCGTCACAGCTACAGCACCATCAGGCCTTGGTGGCTTGATTGGGTCTGAATACACGTTGTGTCAACACAATGATGTTCCAGCTGTCTCTTGCTGACACAGAGAGTGGACAGGTCTCGTTTTAGTGACAGGACCGACGAAGATGAGGTCAGGACAGGACGATGCAAAGATTATCAAGGCTGGGCTGACCTTGGAGATGGTGGCTGCTGCATCTACGCATATGTCGGGGCACCCATGGGTTGTGGTGGGTGGCCGAGGTAGATGGCGGAGGATGAGTACCTCATGAAAAAGTGTAGGGCCCACTGCTGAGTGTAGGGGTTTTCTGGAGTGAAGAAAGATTAAGGACCAAGATGACTTGTCTGTTTGTTTATTGAAGGTTTTAGGGCCCCACGACACACGTGGATCAGAGGGGATCCAGAGGAAAGCAAGATGATAGAATTAGTTCAAAGAGGGAACAAATCAAGCCACAAACAGTAAGGAGATGATTTACACTAAAAAATAAATAGCATCTCTCAAAACACATATCGACACCACAGAGAGATGATTTACAATCACAAAAAATATCGTCTCTCCTTAAAAAAAAAAAGGAATGACTATCACTCATGACAGCATAATGATTCAGGAAGATCCAGGATCTTTAAACCCCCTTTGTGTACAATTCTGGAGACATTCCCAACTATAAATTTTATTGTGCAAGGTCTTTCAGCCATTGTGGCCCCATAATTTGGAATGATCTGCCTTTACAAACAAGAAACCCCCCCACCATCAATAGTTTCAAATCAAAAACCCACTTCTTCGAGAAAACCTACTTTTAAAAGCCCACCCCCCTCCATCCCAACCCCATCCTAAATTCCAGGACGATTATGATTTTGTATGTTTCACTTTATTTCAATTTATTTTGATGTATGAAATATGATCATGTATCAGTGCATGAATGTGTGAATCCATGGATGTTTTGCGTGTACGCCCCTTGAAGGTGTGTTAAACTTTTAAATGGCAATTGTTTATCATGGTAAAGCAGTAGCTCAAGATTTCAAGATATTTTTCAGATTTTGCGGTTTTGTCATCTGAGAAGAACAGCCCAAACATTTTGTTATTTGTGACTCGGTTTCTTCTTTGTCTTCACATTTTAAGCACCTAGAGGTACGATTTAGTAGTAAGTTTACGATGTTTGAGAGTTAAAATTGATGACATCAAACCATGTGAAGTTACTGCAAGATAATGAACGCATAAAATTGTGATGCTTCTTTAATTCTACTGATATTAGTTTAAAACGAGGCTTGAGAAAAGTTGAGAAAAATTGTCTATTTTTTAGAATGTAAAGTAAGTAAATTACCTATTTCGACAACATTTTATATTTAAAAGAGACAAATTTGTCTCATTGACAGTGCAAAATTTGAAAATCATCTAAAAAAAAAGTTATTTAGAAAAAACACAGGGTTTTTTTCAATGGAAAGAACTGTGGTACACATTCACTAAGGTATTGAGATACCAGGGCTCATAAACTTGTTTGTTAAAGTCTAATCAACCCTTGCTTCTGGAATCCCTCATGAAATATGAAAAGCCCAGAAAAAAAACAATACATCTAACAGACTGTGAGCATGTCTCCTTATTTTCTTGTGTGTGTCTATGTGGAAGAGGGGGTACAGTGGAATATGTATAACTTTTCACTCTGCCCTGTGTCAGGGTGAGCTGACTCTGTGAGTGTGTATGTGTGTGTGTAAGTGTGGGGGGGGGGGAGAGGGGGGGATATGAGTGTGTGCACATGTATGCACATGTTAAGGTGAGTGGGTGTGTGGTGGTAGGGAGACAACACAGTCCCTGCCGGTCACTTACCACCCGCACATGTGCATTCTTACCTGACGGATGAGCATATTTCACACTAGTGGTGTCAATATTATGTACGGATGGTTAGTGGTTTGGGGGGGGGGGGGGGGGGGGGGGGGGGGGGGGGGGGGGGGGGGGGGGGGGGGGGGGGGGG
>JBCIKM010300364.1:0-11654 GCA_039654465.1 Melibe viridis | reverse complement strand
AGAGAGAGGGGGGGGAGGGAGGGAAAGAGAAGGAAAGAGACAGGGGAGGGAGGGAAAGAGAAAGAGAGAGAGGGAGGGAAGGAGAGAGAGAGAGAGGGAGGGAAAGAGAAGGAGAGAGACAGGGGGAGAGAGGGAAAGAGAGAGAGAGGGGGAGGGAGGGAGAGAAAGAGAGAGGGGTAGGGAGGCAGGGAAGGAAAGAGAGAGAGAGAGAGGAGGGAGGGAAGGAGAGAGAGAGGGAGATATATGAGAATCAATGCAGCACATTACCTATTTTTTTATATAAAAAGTATGACCCAAGAAATGGGACACGAATATTTTTTCTATATAAAAGTATGACCCAAAAAATGGGACATGACGTTCGTGTATACAAAATGTCGACAAAATTAATCAATTAATTTTTATGGTTAACAAACCATGATAGGTACTCCAATTGATTAGATCTATTAATTAATCCAAGTTTTGAGAACTTTGCTAAAAAATTTGTTGTTGTTGTTGTTGGTAGTTGTCTCTTTGTATACATATTGAAATGTGGTGTTTTGTGCAGGGCTTTATGGATGATAGGGAATATTATTTAATATTAAAAAGTTTTTTTCAAGGGAGGTCTCTAGGAAAATTGAAACAAAGCCCTGTCATTTGCTGCATTTGTAAAGGAATCATATTAAGCAGTACACTAGAGGTCAAAAGCATAATTTTCTCTTATCATTTGCATGCTTTCTTATGTTTTGTATACATATTGAAATGTGGTGTTTTGTGCAGGGCTTTATGGAAGATAGGGAATATTTAATATTAAAACGTTTTTTTCAAGGGAGGTCTTTAGGAAAATTGAAACAAAGCCCTGTCATTTGCTGCATATGTAAAGGAATCATATTAAGCAGTACACTAGAGGTCAAAAACATAATTTTCTCTTATCATTTGCATGCTTTCTTATGTTCTCTTATTGCTACTTGGGTGAGAATAATGTGCAAGAAATGCTCTTTTTTCTCTACGATTTAAATTAATAAATGTGATCGCCTTATAAATCTATTTCGGAATGAATTTTGTTGTAATTGTTTGAGCCCCTGTGGGGACCAGGGAATATAAGTAGGTCCCATGCGCGCTGGTAGGAGGTGAAAGCCCTCCAACAGCAGCGGGCGGTTGGTGGGAATCTCTTGTGACCTCTACTTTTGTTTCTTTTCTTTTACACTGAAGCTATCATCTTCTTACTTTTTCCCCTTCTCTATAATGTCCTGTTTTTTGTTGTCTTGTTTGCAAACTCAGTGGTCATCCCTTATTTCATGCCTTTTGGTACATAACTGCAGGGTTACAAGTTAAATGTACTGGGTACTTTTGTGAGACAAAGGGGAGTTAAAGATCCTGGGTCTTTCGGCACTATTATGCTGTCATGAGTGATGGCCATTGGTTATTTTTGTTTTGAGAGAGGATGTTTTGTGTCATTGTAAATCATCTCTCTTTTGTATTGATATGTGTTTTGAGAGATGATATTTATTTTTAGTGTAAATCATCTCTCTGCTGTTTGTGGTTTGATCTGTTCCCTCTTTGAACTTATTCTATCATCTTACTTTCCTCTGGGCTCCTCTACGACCCTCATGTGTCGTGAGGTCCTAAAACCTCCAATAAACAAACAAAATTGCTTGAGAAAAGTTTGGGAATTTGAGAAGACACCCTGCATTCTATAAGACTTATCGATAGAAATCTCATTGAAATACTGTAAGTGGAAAGATTTAAAGGTGTCCATATTAGTAAAAGATCTATTTTCTTAAAAAATCATTTTCTTTTAATCTGATAGAGGGCTGATATTAACATCATTAAAACTAAATGGTCTCTTGTTCTCTCTTCCTAGGCACATGAAACCTCAGTCCGTGCTATGCAGTGGAGTCACTCGGACACTTGGATGATAACGGCAGATCATGCTGGCTACATCAAGTACTGGCAGTCCAATATGAACAATGTGAAGATGTATCAGGCTCACAAGGAACCTATTAGAGGAATCAGGTGGGATTGGTGGATGAGCTGAAGCATAACTCTCTCTATATCTTGCCCTTTTATTAGGGAGACTTGTTCTCAAAAATTATTTTCATCTTCAGTGTCAATCAGTTTTAAAAGAATACACAACACCTAATAATTTGACGGTGTCACCTATTGTTTATCTTCACAATCTATTCAAAATAATTTGAAGTACTTCCAAAATATTTTTCGACTCTACTCGAAAGTGCAATAACTCTTCCCGGAAGTTACAATCATAAACCTTTGGTTGGGTTGAATAAAGGAAATCTCAGATTACATTCAGTTAAGGTTTTGAACTAGATACTAGCTCTGATTCAACTTGTGCATTACGAATATCATAATTTTGTGTCTTGATGCCAGCTATCGACTGGCACCTCAGTAATAAATTAATTCCGACAACTATCAGCTCTGAAATAGAGGTTCCAACTTTACTGTGATTTGATATGGGAGATACGATTGGTTCAAAGTGATAACTATGAGTTAAAGATATGTTATTATGAAAAGTAAATTTTGTAAATGAACCATTCCCTTCGTCAAAAAGTCATTCACATAACTTTTAATAACTATTTCTCAGTAGAAAATGACAGTTACATTTGAATCTCGGCTACTTTGAATGAGAGTGGCAGAGAAATAGTACTTTCTCTGATGCATCACATTTAAATAAAAAACTTTTTATCATGGAGTACATTTGTTGTAAAATGAAAGAGGTTGCTTCAGCCAAAGTTAAAAATGGTCTAAAAATTACAATTTCTTTTTCATATCTGCGTAATGCCTCAGATTCTCAATCGCCAACAAATTCTTTTTTAGATAGAATAATTGCTTGCAAGGGTAGTGAGAATATTGATGTGAAAGAATTCTTTTAGAATTAGGTCAAAACATTTTCAATTGCTCCACACGTTCACAATACCTGATTTTAATTGAATGAAGCTTTGTTTTGTTTGTTTCAGTGAGTGGCATTAAATTTCCGTAACATTGGGTTTGAAATCAAGGTCTGATTTTACACCAAATTTACTAGTCTTTGGAAGCACAGAAAGAGAGATAAATAGGGAAATGTTTTCTTTTTATTTTTTATTTTTTTTGGTGGTTATTTTGGACAATAAAATCATAAATGACAGAAGCCATAAAGGCCGAAGTCATTGTGCCATCTGAAATTATGCATGAAGCAAGACAGGAAAGGACCGTTTGATATATTAAAAATGCTTAGCTTTGTTGTAGATGTCTTATCCAGACCAAATAACCCCTCTGTGACTTTTCAAAAATTGTACTTTGTACATGTTTTACTTGGGTTTGATTATGAACATAAAATAAATATGAAACTGCTGAAACCATAAAGGTAAAGGCAGTTTTGTAGAAAATGTGTTGTCCTGAATGTATTGTTGGGAGAAAAAGATTGAAGGGGAAATCTTTTTTTAGTGTTACAGTTTCTTTTAGAAGTGCAGTCTTTTTTTTTAAAGGTTACATCCAATTTATTATGCCGATTCGTCTTGAATTAAATTTAAATTGTTAGTAGTTTAGTTGTTGTTTTTATGACTTAAATGGTTAAAATGAAAACTTTCATCATATGATAAATCTGTAAAAAAAACAAAACTAGTGGACTTAAATCCCAGTAATCAAATATTCTTTTCTAAAGTTTTATCTTTCTCCATTATGCTTAAGAAGGAATAAATGTCTTTGAGAGAGATGTTGAAAATGAGAATTGAGTAATGGGAAAATTACCATTTTAGTTTAGTTTTGGAAAAGGAAAGTTGTCAGCAAAGATTGTTGTCACACAAGTAGAGCTCCTATCCTATCTATATAATGTAGCTGTCGTCATGGGCATTGCTGCATTTTTACAAACAGTGCAGTAAAGGTGCCTTTGTTGAAATATTTATTGTCAAAAGTTTTCCACATCCTGGCACTATTATGAATTTTTACTCCTGATTATCTTTGACCCTCTCCCCTGATTGTATTTTTTAAAAGATTTAAAGAGTGGAGAGATTGAGTTTTCTTTTTAAGGGCTTTTATAGAATTGTACCCCCTAGTTCGAGGATGGCCTTGAAATTTATAAATGTTCACAGGTTCATGGGTCTCAATTTTCTGCGATATAGAGGTACTGTAAAAAGTACAATTCATCTTTATTTCAATGCAATATACCTTAAGAAACTAAAAACCAAAAGTTCAACTGTATGAGTGGCTTATTAAAAAATAAGATGGAGGAGGCTACCTCCTTTTTCAAAGAGTTGAGACCCATGCAGTCATCAAAAATCTTAATTTTGAAAGAAAATATAAAGCAAGAATAGCGTACCGTACAATGAAAGATTACATGAGTGCAAATGATGATCGGCACAAGTTTTCTAGATTAATATCCTCATTTCATTTTAGAATTAGCTATTGTCTTCAATATTTATTCCCCTTCCATCCTGGGAAGAATAAAACAACCAGTATTTAGCCAATTGCGTATCTCCACAAAAAAAATTTTCACTTTAAATTTGATTCCTCTGAATTTTTTTTTTTTCTCTATCAAATTACAAAAGACACTTGTTCTAAGTTCTGTTGTCAGTCTCATCCTTGCATTTGAGCTGTGCAATTATTATATAAGTTTCGTTTGTACTGTTTTATCACCGTCGCAATGAAAGGAACAAATTTTAGGTGTGACAGGTTTGTGAATAACAGCATTGATATGTGGATTTAATTAATTTTTTTGGATATAGGGTACTCCTTTTTTTTTTTTTTTTTTTTTTTTTTTTTTTATTTTGTCCTCGGAGAGGAAGGGGGGCGCGGTGGCGGGGTTTTTCCCTAAATAATGCCCTTTTGCATCATTTACCTTGAAGCAGCCATAAAAATAGTACCGCAGTATTTGAAGATTATATGTAGTTTCCTCCTTTGAAGTAGGGTCACCATGGCTTAATGTCATGTAATACGTCATGTGTGATTTTTTTTTTTCTACTTTAAAAGTGAAAAGATCTGAATTGTTTATATATCTATATTATACCCTTGTCTTTCATTCGTCATATGTGTGCAATGGCACATCTACTGTTTATGTTATATTTTGTCATGCATTCTTTTACAATGCACACAATTACCAATAAATCCTTTTTTTCAGATGATGATATTTTGAGTTTGCCTCATTTCTTTTCCACCCAGTTTTTGTCCATCAGACTCTAAGTTTGCCTCTTGTTCTGATGACGGCTCTGTTAGAGTGTGGGATTTCATGAGATGTCATGAAGAAAGAGTTCTTAGAGGTAGGGTTGATTTGTTCTTCATTCACTCACACATACATTCACACTCATTGGTATGACAATCAGGTTTGGTAGCACTAGTACTGGGAATTCAGAAATTATACTGTACTGTTCTTACTAACAACTCACAATCGCAATTGTTAGAAGCCCTCAACAAAGAACTGGGCAGTCACATCTGGGACTTAGGAGTGTATTCAACCCAAGTGTGACACTTCTATTGTCAAAATTTTAGGGGGGGGAGGGGGAGAATAGAACTACATTGCAGAAATAAGATGACTTGAAGCAAGAATCAACTGGAGGTGAGCTGACATCTTTTGACCTGTTGAAGCATAGAACACTTGAGCCACGAGAAAAACAAATTTGAATAATCATATGGATAAATTACCTTTTGTAGGGTGAGTTTGAAAGATAAAGGAAGTTGATACTGAAGTCAAAAGCAATGTGCCTTCAAAGGCAATTCCATATTTTCTTTGGATGATTGGTATGTCAGATATAAGTCCTAAGTGCAATGGGGAAAGAGTTTTAAAGGCTTTTGTTGGTTGCTGTATTAGTTCTGTGCCTGTTAGGGACAGTCTTTCAAGAAAAGAAGGTAGGCCTACCTTATGCCTCTGAATTCCTGTAAAATGTGCTGACAGAGTTGATGAATTGCAAGCTTTTGCTTTTAGACACTTTTTGCTTCAAGTAAGTGGATGTTTCATACTGGTACCTTGATATTCAAATAAAATGGTACCTTTTCTGCAGTATAGACAATATGAGATCAAAATCAAATGCTGTGCAATTCAAACGATACTTTAATGGGCAAGATTAGTCAGTAGGGATAAACTGGGTTACAGTAACAAAGATAAAAAGATACAAATTGTCAACTGCAAATATTTATTCCTTTATGTTGATGCTAATGGTGGTGTTCTAGATTTAAACAATAAAATATTTGGAGAGTTTTTTTTTTCTTTTCATTTCATATTTTGAAAGATGTATGTAAAGGCCCTTTAAAAAATGGGACTGTTACATATTGTTTTTCTTTAATAGGAATACAATATAAATAAAGATAAGGCCTATTATTTCTTTTTGTATTCAAATTCAAGATCTACCACCAGTGATTACTGTGCACAAAATATTGAGACGCCAACTACACAAGCACACGTCACATATTTTAAAAAAATGTTTTACATCAAAATGTTACTTTTGAATCTGATTTCTTCTTTGTTGCTGTTCCACAAAAAGTGTACGTATTATTGACGATTATTGATTTGGCCTTTCATTTCTACTCCAAAAAACTAAAACTAAAATTTACGTTTTTACAGTGCTTAGTCCAGTCATTTGCCATGCTCTGTAAGTGTATTGCGACTACAATACCAAATCCTAGGCAGACACAATAGACAACCGACAAATAACACATGAAGGTGAAAAAAACCCTGTTAGGTATATTACAATACAGAGACAAGATTATCTACCACCAAGGGGGCCTCTGAGCTTTACATTCATCTCTGATAATATGAGGTTAATAGTGCATTACCCAAGAGCTGAAAGGCTATTGTGGAGCGAGGGACTCATAATAGGTCACCCTTCCAGAAACTAGCTGCTGCTCTCGTTGTTTGACTCTTGTATTTTGCGAGTTGTCTTCAGCACTGATCTGTTGATGTCACTGACTTATGGAAAAGAATCATACACCAGTTTACATCCATTTCCCAAAATATCCTTATACTATACATACTTTTCTATGATAAAAAAAAATGATAGATGGGCATGACTTCAGTGTTTTGATTCCAAGACAACAATCGGTCATATGGGTCTTGACACATACAATTTTGTCTGCTGGCATGGCATGTCTACATAAAATGGACTTGTTTTAAAACATTTAGTGTAGAAAAAAAAAGGGGTCCTTTAAGAATTAGTAAAAATGTTAAAATAAGGAATGACAAGATCATAATTTTTACTCCCAACCTGAAAGCAACCTTTAAAAGATTGTTACATTATTTTCGATCTAATTGAAATACAAATACAATGAAAAGGATTAGAATTTATTCATAATTTAATGTTAAAAATCCGGTGTAGAACATTCTTTTGAAGAATTTTTTTTTAATAGAAAAACAAATTTTGGGTTAGTGCACAGTTTTAATTTGAACTCAGTGTTGTCCAAGCTTGAAAGTGCCATATTTTTACTGTGCCTTTTGTTGCCAGAGATTGGTTTTAAATATAATATGAAATAACCACCGTTACAGTACATTGGGTCCTTCTAATATACAGCTGGTTTTCTTCTCTCTTCTCTCCTGATAATACTCATGATGGATACCCTCCACTTTCGAACATTATTTCCTTTGAGATTCTGCTCTGAGCGGGTGGTTGGTGGGAGTCCCTGGTAGGCTTTTCTATTTCTGTTTCTTTTCTTTTAAACTGAAGCTATCGTCTTACTTCTTCCCCTTTTCTGTGATGTCCTGTTTACAACTCATGCTCATCCCTTATTTCATGTCTTTTGCTACATGAATGCAGGTCACAAAAACGTACTGAATACTTTTGTACACAAAGGGATGATATTTTATGTCATTGTAAATCATCTCTCAGTGGTGTAGATATGTGTTTTGAGAGATGATTTTTATTTTTTAGTGTAAATCATCTCTTCTGTTTGTAGTTTGATCTGTTCCCTCTTTTAAGTAATTCTATCATCTTACTTTCCTCTGGGCTTCTCTATGACCCTCGTGTGTCGTGGGGCCCTAAAACCTCCAATAAACAACAAAACATTCTGCTCTGATAACCTGAATATGACACACTCCAGCAGGGAAAGCACATCATTTAGAGATGATAGTTGGACTAAAGGTTAGAGCCCTTATGTTGAATAGTTTGCTTGGGGGACTTCACTAGTTTTTCCATTCCATTCAAATTTAAAACTTTATTCAATGTCAGAGAAAGTTGCATAAAACAAACATTTGTATAGAGGGAATTAAAACTCTTTCTTATGAATTTTTCTCTGACAACAGAAAATGATAATGGTAACACATAGATAATATTTTAAGAATTTAATAATTCATTGTGTTTGGCTATTTGGCTATTTAAAATTATTAAGGAGGGCGGGAGGGGGGGGGGCATGATAGAAAGAAAGCTTAAAAATTTATTCTGAGAATCTAGCAGAGAAAAGGGTGAAGATACTGATTAATTATCTGCATTGTAAAGTAACTTTTTTTTTATGTACATAGATAAAAATAGGTAAAGAGGTGTAAAAGAGGGCAGTTAGAAGAAAAATTATTCAAAATGACAGTGAAAGAGGCTTATATTGTACATTGGACAGTGCTGTTCATTTGGCCGTTTAAACCTGGGTCAAGTGAGGTAATTGGAGTGAAATCTCATGCCCAAGAAAATGACTTGATGGTGGAAATAGGACTCAAACTCATGTGCTTATGGAATGTGCCAAGACAGGGCAAACAATGGGATCTCATTGTCATTGTATTTGCTGTCACTGTCATATTACCGTGGAACAAAAGAATTTGTCTTTGCTTTTGAGTCATAAACCCTGACTAAAAAAAGTTGAACATACTACTTATTGCCCTTATCCTCCAGGCAGCCAAAGAATTTTACAACTGGCAACACATGGTTTGGTCCAGTCAAGTTTGTCTCTCTTTCTCCTTCTGTCTCTCTCTCTTCTCTATTTCTCTTTCCCTCTTTGATTTCATGTCTTTGTCTCAGGTGATTTCAATAGGGTTATTGATGATAGAAATATACAATATTGCATTGCTGTGGATGCCTGTCCATTAGAATTGTGACTTAAATGATAACTGACTTATTATAAATGAAACTTGATTTCAATTTCAAATAATTTAAGGAATGGCCTTGTGGTAAATTGGCTCATGAGCAGATACCACTGAGGCAACAGCAACTATTGTTTGGCTTAAGATAGAGTATTACCACATATATATTGCTCATTATGTCATGCAAGATTAGGCACGGTGGACTGATCATTTGCCTGTCTTCATTTCTAGTGATCCAGAGTTTTTCTCAGCTCCTTGAAGTTGAGTCCCAACACTGGGCAGTATGAAGGGATAAGAATAACAAAACAAAATAATTGAAGGATTGTTACTCGAACATTAACTGTTAGATATACCTACATTTAAAATGTTTTCTTTCTTCGAAATATTTCAGTAGAGTCATTGTTTGTCTATCTTTTCTTTCTGAAAAAAAAAAAGCAACTTCCCATTCTATCTCTTTATCTTTATTAGATAAAAACTTTTTTCATACCAATTAACTTGTGCAGTATCTTGATCAACTTTCAAACCAGGTAAGGAGCTATAAAGCCGTTACAAGAAGTTTGGACCATTATAACAAAAATCCATGTTGGAAATCTTTCGAAAGTGACTGGGTTGTACTGTTTTCAGTAAACTGTTTTATTTTATAATTTTTATAATGTTATGTGAACCTGAATGTGTGGGTATCTGCAGGCATGTTTTGGAGCGGGGGAGATGATCAATTAAAATTGAAATTTGTTTTTTCTATCCTACATCCTAGGTCATGGAGCTGACGTTCGATGTGTAGATTGGCATCCACAGAAAGGTTTATTGGCATCAGGCAGTAAAGACAACCAGCAGCCCATCAAACTTTGGGATCCTCGTACAGGCAATAGCTTAGCCACAATGTAAGAATCTTGCAAAACATATTTTGATTAAATTCTGCAGGGTTGTCCATTTCATGAATTTGATTTTCAAATTTTGGGAAGGCTTATATTTTAATCCTTATATTTTTTACATACAAGAACACATCTTACCTTTATCTATTTTTCTATGAAGGCAGTGTCTACGTCAGATAATTTTTGATAAAGTTGTAGCAGCAGTTAAATTTAAAAAAAAACTATCCTCATAGGACTCTCTCACTGACGATGTGAAAAAGTTCAGCATTTCCTTCTTTATTATGTTGTCTGGGTCAAAAGTGTTTTCCTCTTAGGAATGACTTAAGCTTTCAAAACAGATGATGGTCGCTTGTTAACAGAGCTTAGCAAAAGATTAATACTTTAATGTAATCTTTGTGACAGTGCTGAAAAAGTGTTAATGTGTGTTGAATCCTGAAATCTATGTATGCATCAAAATGAAAGGATGAACATTCTCATCTTCGATTCATAATTGCAGAGAAAAATATTTAGGAAAATTTATAGGGAGACCAATATTACTTATGTTCACGTTTCCTCAGCCATGCTCACAAGCACACAGTGATGGACTTGAAGTGGCACCAGAATGGCAGCTGGATGTTGACAGCGTCCAGGGATCATCTTGTCAAACTTTTTGACTTGCGCAAAATGAAGGAGGAGATGCAGACTTTCAAAGGGCACAAAAGGGAAGCTACTGGTAAGAAATTTATTTTAATTTCTGTGCAATATCCGTGGTTTAAGATAATAATCATTAACAATAGAAAGAGATTGCCTTATCATGTATTTTTGAGTAATGCCAATAACTTAGTGTAACATCTCCTGAAGTGTATTAGTCAATGATTACTATGTTATCTTTTTACATTTGGGGATTTTACCTTCATGATCCTTTGCTTTAATTTAATATTCACTTTGAGATCAATTTTTCAAATCTAACTATGGGGTTTTGTTTTTAATGTGGCAACAATAAGAATAAACGGGAGATTTAAAATGTTGCTTCTCCTTGTAGAATGTTACTACTGTAACCTATCTTAAACCTTCCAAAATTTGGGAAAAAATTTTCCCTGCTTTTTAAATTCAAATTGTGAATAAATTTATGTCCTTTCTTTTGTACCTTCTTTTGGTATTAGTAATTCATTTCTTATGAGACTTATCTTTTGTTATGAGAGACTAAAAAATCCATTCAAAACATGCATCAAAATTGTGAATATTCTTAGAGATAAAAAAATTCTTATCTATAGTTCAAAATATAATATTCTTTTCTTCAACATTTTACTCGTCACCTTTAACAAAGTGTTTCAAATTATTGATGATGTTGGATTATGTATTACAGCTATAGCATGGCATCCAATACACGAGAGCCTGTTTGCCAGTGGCAGTGCAGATGGGGCTCTCATGTTTTGGATGGTTGGCTGTGATCATGAGGTGGGCAGCATGGAAGAGGCCCATGAGGGGATGATCTGGGATCTAGCATGGCATCCACTTGGTCATATCTTAGCCTCAGGTTCCAATGACCACTCTACGTAAGTTTATTTTTGCATTATTATTTTTTTTTTTAAGGAAAGATAATTCCTTGTTGCCCTTCCCAATTAAAAAAAGAATGTTGCCGAAGTATGAAATAAAAGTTTCGGCCTAGGGGGGTGACTCAAGTACTCTTACACATTGATGAAATGCATGAGTATACTTTGTCATTATCAATATAGGATAGAAGTAGATAAGATTAACTCCTCCAGTCTTGACTTAACTTGACTTAAACCCTTTCGCTCCGGGGGGAGCATAGGTCGCTGACAAGGGCTTTCCACTTTGTTCTA
>JBCIKM010300253.1:0-11656 GCA_039654465.1 Melibe viridis | reverse complement strand
ACGATAGCTTCAGTGTAAAAGAAAAGAAACAGAAGTAGAAGAGCCCACCAGGGACTCCCACCAACCACCCGCAGAGTCATAGAGGAGCCCTGGGGAAACCAAAGTGATACAATAAGTTCAAAGAGAACAGATCAAACCACAAACAAAAGAGAGATGGTTTACTCTAAACACATATGGACACCACTGAGAGAACAAAAATGATCTTTAAACCTTCTCTGTGCTCAATATGTCTAACTTGCGACCCTGAAGTTATGTACCGAAAGACATGACTGAATAGAGGACGACCATGTAAACCCACATAAAAAGAAAAAAGAAATAGGACATAAAAGAGAAGGGATAAAAGTGAGCATCAGTATGGAAGATAAAATGAGATAAAATTAATGTCATTTATACGTTCTTTATTCCACAATGATGTAAATATGTGTACATAAACTTAAGCTTCTTTACATAATTTGACATGATGATAAATTGCATCAAGGTTTGGCTAACCCCATGATAAATAAAACCAAATGAAAAAACACAAAAATAATTCATTGATAAACAAAAGCATGATATTGTATATAAAAGAGGACAAGATATGGTTGAGAAATTCTAAAGCTTCAGTTACCCACCAATCAAAGAGGAGTTCAGATATGGACTTGGAGCAAGCACAAGTGCCTCCCATACACTCCCAACGTTTCTGGACATTCATTGATAAGAAATAGTCACATCTCAACAATTCAGTGTTTCCTTGGTACATAACTCTAAAAAAAGAACAAATATATATAGAAAACTAACATTGAGCACAATGAACTGAGATTCCATTTCCTGAAATTTTCTGTGTTTAGATAATTTCCCTTGTTTTTGTACCTCCAAAGTTGCTTATGGAAAAAAAAAAATAGCCACATCAAAAGTAGGAATAGATTAATGCATGACTGAATAAGGCACCCATGTGTATAAATATCATGACATTTATATTCATCAATGATGGTTACTGTGTAAGTGAGCTGAACATAGTACTATTCAGGATTTTCAGCTTTCTTCATTATATTATAGAAAACCTTTTTTCATTGGGTTAGAGGTCACCATCATATGTGAATTGAAATTTTGGAAAATGGTAGGAATCTATCAGTACTGATACATGGGTAATGTTTTGTTTTCCTTATCCCCTTTAACTGGTTTATAAAAATGAAGACAGGTAGATGATCAGTCCAACGTGCCTAATCTTGCATGAAGCAATGAGCAATGGGTTATTACTCGATCTTAAGTCAATTAATAGTTGCTGTTGCCTTTGGTGGTATCTGCTCATTGAGATAGACCAAGGAAAATCCTTGCAGTCACAATTCATTGACAGGAAAGGTTTGTTCTTTTCAAAAGTTCTCATCAGTTTTGGAGAGTCAGAAGCTACACTTTTAAATTCTAAAAAATCACCGGCCACAAATTCTAATAATTGCAATTCTACAAACAATTTCAATTGGAATTTTCACATCATTAAATGTGATTACCTTGATATCCAAATACAACACAGATTGGCTGATTCAAATGTCTTTTGTACATTTTCTTTACTTACTTCCTTGTGTTAAGTTTATGATAAATTATTTTAAAGAGTTTGCACCAAACTTAACTATATTTAAGTATGGATATATCCAAGTCCTCTAAAAAATGCCAATAATCAAAACCTGTCAACTGGGCAATGCAGCTGTAAAGACAAAAAGGTCCTTATTACCCTTGTCCTTACACAAAATGGCGAAACTCCGAAACTGCAATGCAACAGTGAACTACAGGTATAATACGCTTCTGAGGCTACAATAGTAGCTATTTTAATATTAATTGAAGGTTTCATAATTATAATTATTCAACCTTTTTACCTAAAAATAAATGGCTGCAGAGCATAAATAAAGGGTACAATAATAATTTTTTAAGGATCCGGTGGGAATTCAATTAAACACTCTTATAACTGCCCTGCCCCTCCATTTCTCCTCCTTTATTCTTACTAGTAACAATCAAGAGAAAAAAAACCCAGCAAAACAAGGGATGCATTTATAAACTAGCAGTGTTTATGATCATATAGCCAATTTAGAAATCAAAGCATTACCTGATAGTGATAGTTGAGCACAACAATTTATAAAATCAGAACAGACTGGAGTTCTTTGTGCCTTGGTGGTTTTAAAGCACCATCACACTCAATCAAGGGTCAAAATGATGGAATAAGCTACAAAACAGAGCAGGTTCAAACAACAACAGTGGAGATATGATTTACAGTAAAAATCAAATATCATCTCTCAATAAACATATTGAAGCGACAGAGAGAAGATTGACACCAACAAAAAAGACTGATTTAAATCAAAAGTTTGATATTACAAAAACAAAGTATCTCTCACCTCTAAAAAAAATTAACAATTAATTAAAACTGCTTTATCAAAGGTGATCCCCCCCTGGCCCTCCCTTGAAAAAAAAATAACAACTGCTCTGATAGAAATCAACTGCCTGTCATGCTAAAGGTGCTTTTGTTTGTTTATTGGTGGTTTTAGGGAGCCATGACACACAAGTCATAGAGGGGCTCAAGGAAACAGCAAGAGAATAGAATTATTCAAAGGACAGAACAGGTCAACCCATAAAAAAGAAGAGTGATTATTTGTATTAAAAATCCATATCATCTCTCAAAAAACACATATCAACGCCAAAGAGAGATAATTTTCAACAGCAAAAAAAAAAATATACCGAAAATTAAGAATGACCACCAACCATCAAAGCAAAATTGTTCAGGAAGACTCAGGATCTTTACATCTCTTTGTGTACATAATTAATAGGTATGCTTACCTTGTGACCAAGCATTTACGTACCCGTACCCAAAGGCATGAAATGGGGTATGATCACAGAAATGCAAACTAGACAACAAAGACAGGACACAACAGAAGAAAGGAAAAAGAACAACAATTGTTTCAGCAAAAGAGAAGATAAAACACAGAGGTAGAAGAGTCCACAAGGGACTCCATCAACCACCTGTTAAATGTGTTTTCTTGAAAAAAGAAAGATAAAGACATTTCACCAGATCTTCAGATTTCCCATCAGACTCAATGTCCTCTTTTGGGGAAATAATATTTCTCTGATGAAGATTTAAAGAAAAAATTTAAATAAACTAAAGGTAAATAAGTTGAGTTGATCTACCAAATAATTACATGGTTGTGACCTTTGGTCTGCACATTCTGAACATTAGCACACATACGAATGTATGAAAAGAACAACTTGTCAGCAAGAATTGTGTACAAAAAATGCAAAACTTAAAGATGTACACAAAGATGAATCTTCATCTATGTAGTTTTTCAAAGCTGTAATTAAAGACAAGAGTTTATGTATAATTCTAAACGCTGTCATGATAAATATTGTAAATGTTAAACATAATTTTCTCCCGTGACAAACACCATTAAAAAAAACTGTTTCCCAGGTGATCATTTACAGAAAAAGAATGAGTGAAAACTTGAAAAAACAGTAAATTGCAAAATGAATGGATAGTAAGACAAATCATAAAAATTCACAGAATCCTACATACACACACACACAAATTGTTGACCCTAAGATAATGAAAAAACCCCCAAAAAACCCAAAAAACAAACAAAAAAGCACCAAACTTGGCCTGCCTGCCGGCGAACACGAAAGTGCTGTGGCCTCGGCCCCCATGAAGGGAACAGATTATTCATTGAGCTTACACTCAGTGCCAACAGATATCACCCATGATGTCCATGGCAAACCATGATAGCCTTAAGAAGGGCTTGAACCCCACACCCTTCGGTCTGCGAGTTGAACAGCCTACCAACTGACATATCAATACACCAAGATTTTGAAAGTCAAAGAAAATGAGAACAAAGAAGGAATGATGATATAGATTTAGACAAGGAAAATCTCAACGCAAAAGCAACAATAAAAAACTTAGAAGTTCACTTCCTGCTTTTAAAATGAAGGCTTCGGGAAGCGGAGTCTGCAACAGAGAAAATCAAAAGAAGGCAAAACTTGTCAGAGCTTCTATCTATATGAAACAAGGGGTAGGAACACAGGGCAAATTTGATTGTATTTTTTGTTATTGTATTTCTTGTCCTTTTCAGGAAGGGATTTCCAAGGCGTTCTGGACTATCTAATGCAGAAACACATAGTTTACACAGAAGCTAACGAATATTTTCCCTACTACCTATGTTTTTTTCCTAGATGCCTTCAATGAGTCAAGAGCTGAGATGGATTTTCACTCTTTGATCTCATTTCATGAACTTATTCCACCTGCTCAAACTCCTCATAATTTCTGAACTTGAACATTTTGTTTTCACAAAGAAAGGGTTTCCTGAAAAAAAAACCAGGTCAATAATATCATTAATGTAACACTTATGAATTTCACAATGTGACCACTGACAAAACAATACAAAAACCTCAAAGCATGAAACATAGAAAATTAATCTCAGGAAATATAGACATGAATTATCTTTAAAAAAATCATATTTTCTTTAATTCAGGTTATGCCAAAACCATGAGCTGAAATCAAGGAAGCAATAATTTACAGAATTCTACATAATGGGCAACAATTTCATCACAAGAATTCCTGATAACATCTGTGGCCATCTGATAACAACAAATATGGTGATATTTTTATACAGAAAGGTAAAAAGTAAAATAAAAATTTACTTTTAAAATCTGTATTGGTTTCTATAAGAAATTTCAACATTTTGTACAAAAGGATATGTTGCAACAGGCACCTCTTATACAAGGCTTTTAAAATTGTTGTATACAAATATGAACAATTTAAGAAAATAATCCACCATCAAGTGCAAATTCTGGCTGCAGACATGCTATCAAATCAATGATGCTGTGGTCCATCGCACAAGCAAAATACTTTCCTTTCACACTGCCAAATTTCACGAAAGACTGATTCTCAATTAACACAAACCCTGCAATTCAAATTACAAAAATGTAAAATAACTTATGTTGATAAGGAAATCACAGTCTTTTCCAAATTCAAGAAGGTGAATGTTTGATGACAAATGGTTGAATGAACTGAACAATTTTATTGTTATTTTTGAAGATCGAAGTAGCAAATAGTAAATATTACGTCTACAATTACAGAACAATTAACTTAGTTTTTCTCTCTTCAGCAACTTTTATCCCTTAACACCTTTGGGACTCTAAACCACATTTTTAGGGTAGACTCTGGGAATTGAGATGAGCAAAAATCTTGTTCAGTTTTTGACAGTTGATGGTTCTACTGTATATAGACTCTGGTAAAAATATGAAGCTTTTACGAATAAAAAGAGCATTATCTGTGGGCTCTTAGACAAACACATCATGCATAAATTGCTTTACATATCTTAATAGTTATAATGAAAAATCATTCACTTTGTCAAAAGTTAAAAAAACAAATATGAGAAAACAGCAATGCTTTGACAAAGCTATGTACACAATAAAGTGGGAGGACAACACTATTATGACTTAAGAAATAGAATAATAACAGGGAAATAGGCAAACTTTGGTTTTCTCTTTTGAGGAGGAATCATTTCTATTTGAAAAATCATGGATAAAAACCTCAAAAGATTAGATGTCCCTCAGCAGTTGAGATTCATTTGTAACTCTTATGTAGATCCTGTGAAAAATGGAAATTATAATACCTTGTGAAAAAAACTTGAGTGAACAAATCATTTCACAGTGCAGGCAGAGATACGCTTGCAAAGGAGTTAATGCAGCTCATAAACCAACAAAGTGCTTTGTGAGTAGCTACTTTTTAAAAACATCCATTTATCAGTCACACAACTAACCATCTCTGGTCTGCACTGCCCCAACCTGAGCCTGCTTGACATCATAGCAGGTGCTGTTTCAAGGATGAATTTGGCAGCAGTCAGACTGGATTTACAGGAAAGAAGTGTTGGTTTTTTTCTGTTGTTGTTTCTCATTCTCTTGTGTATTTACACCTGGTTTCTTGAAATTTTTAAACAATTCTATGAACATTTAGCATTTGTAGAGCAGCAAAGGCAATGACCTGGGAGATTAAGAATGAAAATAAGTAAAAAGAAAGCTTGAATTTCTAACAAGGCTTTTGAAATGAAGGGCTTGGAGAACATACATTGATGATTGTCATGACACTTTAAAAACAAAAAAAACAAAAAAAACAACAACAACAAAAAACAAAAAAAGAGACAAAATTAAAATTCTGCAGCCAAGAAGCAAGAACCATAAAATAATAAAAATATAATTTCATTGCCAAGAGGATTTTGCATGAATTTATGTGAACAAAAACTCAACCTACTGAGAATTAATTGCAGACCAAAAAGTATTCATATATAGTCAAAGCTGTCACAAATCAGGGAATGAGGATGGTGGGGAGAGGGAATGCATGGCTGAAAAGTAGTGAGAGAAAAAAATTCATTGAAACTATGCATGCAATAATTGGTTTAATCTAATGTTTGGATGGCTATTTATCAAATGATTAATTGGTCTCATTCTGTCTATTTTGATTTCAGGTGTTATAATTCGTTGCTGATATACATTTATGGTTTTTATTCCCAAACTGAATTCCACTCTACTCTTTTGCCTATCATGAGGAGTTTGCCATGGCTTCAGATTCATTATCAGAATCGCTATTCTTTGACTCTACATTGTTATCCGACACACAGCTTTGGTACATTGAATCTTTTTCCTCATCTTCCTCACCACAGCTGTTTTCTTGGCTTTCTCTGCTGGCTTCAATGTCTAAATTCCCAAAATTCACAGTCTCTTTCCCTGTAGGTAGAGATTTGTCTCTCCCTTCCCCATCATCTGTGACATTTGACACAGATTTCCTTCCTCTGGTATTGAGAAAATTATTGTTTTCAATATTATTAACCTTTTTGGACAGGTTTTCATTTCTTTTATTTTTGAAGTCAGGAGTGATGTGCATCCCTTTGGGAACAAGTTCTTGCAGGGTTTCTAGCTTGTTGGCCAAAACTTGAGCTGCCAACTTCTGTTGAGCCAGAGCTTCCTCCTTTTCATGGATCTGGACCAAACAAAGAGAAGATAACATTAAAATTATCAACTTGAAAGAAAAATTCAAAATAATAATAATAATAACAAATTTCGCAGAGAATCCTCTCCATTAACTGCCACGGCACACCTCTAACAGCTTTTACCCAATGGAATTATCACGAGAAACTCTTTCCTTATATTGTTTCAAATTCAACCATCCATTATGAAACATTTATGATTTGTTCCAAGGTTTACATTGTATTCAATGGCTATTCTTTTTTGTAGGATCCTTTGAATTTCTACAAACCCAGTTTCTCAAAGCAGCCGGACTTTAGAATAATTTAGAAATCTACCAGTAATCGTGTATGGGAGTTATTATTTCTCATTTGACTTATGACTTCATGCGTTCACTCTCTTCCTCCTTTCTTACTATCTTTTTGCAATGGAACAAAAATGTCCATTTTACATCATTACTGAAGGGATCTATTGTCACCATACCACTTGAGTCAAGGTTTGGACCAGCTCCTGCAGGGTCAATGTGGATTTATCTTGAGGTGATATGTTGCCATCTCCACAGTGATTTGCACTTGGTTTACAGGATGGAGGACTCTCCTCTTCTGAAAAAGCAATTCAGAGCCAAGTTGAAATAGAAAGAAAATACCCAAAACAGGAAGATACAATGTTATACTCTCTACCCTACCTAACTGACACAACTGAAATTTGAAAATTTAAAGGAGAGGTGCAGTTTAAAAAATGTGACAGTGACTTGCCCTGCAAGCAAGGGAGAGGGAAGAGGCAAGTGGCAGCGATTCCTTGTGACCCAATGATTAGGAAGACAAAGACAATCCAGGCTAATGATCCTGCAAGCAGCAGAGTCTCTCCCATCATCCATAGTCCTTCCTGACACCCCCACCCCCACCATACTCTCTTTTATAATATCATGGAGGGGTATGGGTAGGAGATAGGGGGAGACAAAGTTCACCAGCCTGTCTATAAAGTGGTTTTCCACCCATCATTCATTGCTCAGATTACAACTAAGAACTAAAATAACAAATATAGCAAAAGAGGTGGCCTAACTTTTATATAAATCTTTTTAAGTATTTCTTATTTTGTGTCTTATAAGTAACCATCATTTACCATTTCTTTGTGGCTTTTATATGTGGACTTCATATATCACAAGTAAGTCTCATCTTTAAACACAATTTTATCAAAGTATGGAATCATTTGTAAATATTAAAAGATCAAAGTAAAACTTATAAATTTTGACTTCCACAGGGCAGTATTAGCTAACGAATAGGATAATCCATCAATTACTTTTTACCGGAGATGAAATTCTTGACCTCGTAGGACATAAAGAAATCAATGCCAATTATGAAGGGTTTGCTTTATGTTCTGACATAGAGATTTCTAATAGTCATATTAAGCTCAGTAAGACTTCTATACCTTCACTAAGCGATTTCAATAGAAATTTCATGGCTGCCTTTGCTTTGGTGGATCTAGATGTTATAGTTGATATGCAGGCCAGTTCTTGGCTCATTTGGCGACTCTTGGCCATCTGCTCCTCAAAAGCCAATCGATATGCATCTACTGTCATGTAGGCCTCTTCGCGACGTTTATTCGTCTCTTGAATCTGAGGACATTGAATTCAAAGCAAACATGATCATCTATACCTGCATTCACGTCATCTTTGATTGGTCAAGTTACATCATCTTCCTTGAGGGCTTCATCATCATCATTCAATTATAACTCCAATTTCACCTTCACTATCACTAACATGAAAATCCTCCATTGATTCCCAACCCGATCCAAAATGACAATTATGACGTAAACTCAACCCTTTTGAGCCAGTAGATAATACAATCACCTACCTCCTCTCTGAGCTTGACAACTTCTTTCCTCAGGTTGGCGGCAGCATGTGCACAGCCACATGGCTCAGGGTTGGCACCCCGACATTTGCAGGCCCCTAGGACGGCCAGCTGGGCAAGGAGGACAAAGAAATATACACACAAATTTCAGAAGAGAGAGACACTGGAAATCTGGCGGGAATTCTTCTCTATTTGCAGTATGTAAAGACTCCTTGATGGAGGATCCATCTAGATGAAACAAGTACAAAGACAATTCTATATTTTCTCAAACATCAGGAATCTGGAGTTACAAAAGATAGATGAGAAAAAAATAAATTGGCCTAGTCAACCTACTACAAGCAGCAATGATATGCTAGATATCTCAATTGTCTTTAAGAAGGTACAGTACTTGACTTGATTTAAGACTTTTCTAGCACATATTAAGGATCTTAGATTGTGTTCACTTTTCAACATCCAAAAAATTCAGATTTTCTCAGGGAAAGAAAAGTCACAAAAAAACCCACCAAAAAACAAAGACTGTGAAAGGATTTCCAACCACATCTATAAAGGGGATGTTTTAACTATTGTTGATCAATTTTTTCTATTTCCATCAATCGCTTACCTCAGTAGAAGAAAATGTTCCATATTCCTCCTCAGCTATCATACTTTTTCCCTGCTCATACTTCATCCGCTCTGTCACATCAAGGAGAGCAAGTAGTTCATCTCTTTCACGGGCAATGGCTGCAATTCAAAAGAAAAAGGTCTGATACAGGGACAATAATTGATGTTGCAATCCATTCTAAAGGGCAAAGAAACACTTCATCACATTTGATGAAACTCCAGTTGTCCAGACAATAAGAAATCATGTGTTAAGAACAGTACTCGAAGTTAAAAAAGTTAGTATCAACAAGAAAGTTATATTAACAAAGAATGCTTTAGAGGAATCATTTGAGCATGAAATAAACCTCACCAAATCTCCTGAGGGGGATTAAGACACCACTAAAGAACCTCAAGACAAGTTTTGACAACTGAAATTACAAAAACACAATTTGAACCCTAATGAAGAGAGAAATGGTTTTCCTATTCAATGATGAAGCTGGGATGTCACTACAATGGAAATGGAGGACAATACACATTATTGAGGTTAATTGGAAAGAATTGAGCATTTTCACATGATCATTTATTCAACTAAAGTATGTTTCCCATGAACAGTTTTTTGTTTGTTATTTCATATAGTGCTAGAAAGTTGCTTTAGTTTAAGCCATGCTTAATCAACTTTAGGTAAAACAAACTAAACTTTCTTATGTTTTGGACCAGCATACTCCAGTGATTTCATACAGATACAATGGGAAATTACTAAGTGCATTGCTATTTAGAAATCAAATAACAAGCAATAGCAGTGACAATATAGAGCACAAACAAACCTGCTTTTAGAGCTGTTGTTCTCCGCAATTCTTCACTTCTCGCCTCAAGCTTGGAGGTCAATAAGGCATTATCTCTACAAACTCTAAAGAGCATAACAAGAAAAAATGTTCAGTTGCCAGGCTAGCAAAGATTTTGATTACAGTTCCCATTGTTAAGTGAAACAAAAAAGAACAAAAATGGGAAAACAATTATAATACACTGGAGTGAAGCATAAATAAAAGGGCTTGCAAAACGACACTTTGAAAAGTAAAAGATGCAAAAGAATCTCAATGATCCAGTTCTTTTTGCGATTCTCTTTTTGATAGTAGATGAGGTCAACACTACACGCCCAATTATCCATCAGTGGTTAGATAGACATAAATCACCCTCTTTAAGTATTAGGCCTGAAAAAGAATAAAATTATCTTTTTCACAAGACTTGACCGAATCTTTCCAACAAAAAATATTTAAAAAAAAAAAAAAAAAAAGGAGAGAACGAGAACCAAAAAAAGCCTCATTGGTTTTAAAACAAGTAGAGGCTGTGAGAAAGGTGATTATCTTCAGATCTGATGGGTAAAAATTTCCTAAAAATTTAGCAGAAATTCATAACTAAGCATCGATTTCCACAAAATTCAAGTTTTTTAATCCTTCTTGAAACCTTTGAACTGCATTTCTTTTAATGAGAATTAATTATACAACATAACAGAACATGACAAAATAGGATAAGTTCTTGGAAGGTATTGGCCTTTAAATGCCCTGCATGGAGTCCTTAACTTCACTATCAACATAGCACAAGATCATTCAAACTCTCAAATCAACAAAAAAGGCATAAATATTGCTGTGCAAATATTAAAACAAAAGGGCAATTTGAAACACATATAATATTGTGTATTCTGAATACTACCCTTCAAAATCATACAACATAAAAGAGAATTCTTAATCTACTACATTCGTTGATCAAAACACTGTTTTCCGTTATGTCTTTCAAGCGATTCCAATGTTCCGCCAACCTCAATAAATAAGAATTGTGTCCTATATTCATCTTACAGCTTTCAATATCAATTTTGAATTTTACCGCCATAGTTAATGAAAGTCTAGAAAAATAATTAAAGTTAATTTACAAATTTTCTGTCAATAAATTTGTTCAGATACCCCTCAGTCACATTATTTCAAGTTACTTTTTCTACTTTAAGATAACGGTCAAAAGTAAATTATCACACTTAAAGATTATTTTTCAATTCTTTCTGCTGAAGTCATTCATTCCATCCTTGTCAAAGGAATCTGAAAAATACTTTATGACGCTCCATAAACAACATATTGAGGAGGGTGAATTGAAGATCTGGCATACAAATGGGGTTACAATATTCAGCAAGAAATTGAGAGAGAGAGGGAGGGAGGGAGGGAGGGAGGGAGGGAGAGAGAGAGAGAGAGAGAGAGAGAGAGAGAGAGAGAGAG
>JBCIKM010300142.1:0-11658 GCA_039654465.1 Melibe viridis | reverse complement strand
CTACTACTACTACTACTACTTCTACTACTACTACTACTACTACTACTACTACTACTACTACTACTACTACTGCTACTGCTACTACTACACTACCACTACTACTATTACTATTATTACTGCTGCTGCTGCTGCAGCTACTACTACTACTACTACTACTACTGCTGCTGCTACTACTACTACTACTACTATTATTACCACCACAACTACCATTACTATAACTTATAACCACTACACAACCACAACTACTACCACAACCAGCACAACTATCACTGCTACTACTACTACTACTACTACCACCACCACCACTACTACTACTGCTACTACTACCGCTGCTACTACTACTACCACTACTACTATTACTACTACTACTACTACTACTACTACTACTACTATTATTATTATCATTATTATTACCACCACCACAACTACCATTACTTTAACTTAAAACCACTACACAACCACCACCACTACTACCACAACCAGCACAACTATCACTGCTACTACTACCTCTACTACTACTTCTTCTACGACTACTACTACTACTTCTACTGCTACAACTATTACTACTACTACTACTACCACAACCACACGAATAAAATAATTCGACTATTACTATTACGCACTATTAGCTAAATAAATTATCAAAAAATCAATAAAAAATTATAATAAAATTAATTATATCTATATTTAGCTGAAAAAATACTACCAACAAATAAAAATTAACTAAAAATAGCAGTAAAATTAAAACTCAACTAAAAATAATAATAAAATTAAATATCTATATTGAGCTGAAAATAAATTCAAAAACAAATTTTTACTAAAAAAAATAAGTAAATTAAATTGAATTATATTTAACTGAAATTATAAATAAAAATGAATTAAAAATAATCATGAATTTAAATATATCTATATTTAGCTGAAAATATACTGAAAAAAAAAAAGAAAGAATAAAAATAGAGCTATTAAACATATCTATATTTAGCTGAAAATATATTACCAAAAAAATTGAACTAAAAATGATAATACAATTTAAAGTCAACTAAAAATAATAATAAAATTAAATATATCTATTTTTAGTTGAAATTAAATTACACAAATAGAATTCAACTAAAAATATTAATAAATTTACAATTCAACTTAAAAGTAAAAATAAAATTAAATATATCTATATTTAGCTGAAAATTAATTTCAAGACATTTTATTCATAAAAAAAAAATAATTAAATATATTTATATTTAGCTGAAAATAAAGTGTTTAAAAAAAATTACGAAGAAAAACAAAATTAAATATATCTGTATTTAGCTAAATATATTACAAAAATTTAATTAACAATAATGATAAAATTGAATATATCTATATTTAGTTGAACCTAAAATTACAAAAATAAAATTAAAATAAGAATAAGACTAAAATTAAAATTCAACTAATAATAATAATAAAATTAAGTATATCTATATTTAGCTAAAATTAATTTAAAAAAAATTCAACTAAAAAGAATAATAAAATTAACATTCAACTAAAACTAAAAATAAAATTAAATATATCTAAATTGAGTTAAAAATAAATTCAAAACAAATTTTTACTAAAAAAATGGATCAATTGAATATAATTATATTTAGCTGACAATGAATTATAAAAACAAAATCAAATAAAAATAATAATTAAATTCAATATATCTATATTAAGCTGAAATTAAATTACAAAAATAAAACTCAACTAGAAATAATAATAAAATTTAAATTCAACTAAAAATAATAAGAACATTGAATATATCTATATTTAGCTGAAAATAAATTTTTTACAAACTTTTAATACAAAAAAAATTAATTAATTGTATTTATATTAAGCTTAAAAAATTATTAAAAAAGAATGTACCTAGAAAAAAAAATTAAATATATTTATATTTCGCTGACAATAAATTATTTAAAAAAATTAATTAAGAATAATACTGAAATTAAACATATCTATATATAGCTGAAAATAAACTACAAAACCCAAATTCAACTAAAAATAATAATAAATTTAAAATTCAATTAAAATTAATAATAAAATTAAATATATCTATATTTAGCTGAAAATAAATGCAATAAAATTTTTTACTAAAACAAAGTAAATTCATTCAATAACATTTACCACCAAAAAAAAATAAATGAAAGATATTTATATTTAACTAAATATATTATTAAAAGAAATGAATTAAAAATAATAATAAAATTGACTATATCTATATAAAAAGAATGAATTAAAAATAATAATTAATATTGAAAAAACTCTAAGAAATATGAATTAAAAATAATAATGAAATTAAATTTATCTATATTTATCTGAAAATAGATTCAGAACAAATTTTTTACTCAAAACAATAAATAAATTAAATGTATTTATATTTAGCTGAGTTTTTTTTTTTTAATAAATTAAAAATAATAATGAAATTAAATATAACTATATTTAGCTGAAATTGTACTACAAAAAAAAATTGAACTAAAAATATTAATAAAATTCAACTAGAAAAAATTATAAATTTAAATATATCTATATTTAGCTGAAATTAAATTACCAAAATAACCAAAAAAAAAACATGATCCATACATTTTAAAAAAATTGAATA
The DNA here is from genome assembly GCA_039654465.1 of Melibe viridis. NCBI lineage: Eukaryota > Metazoa > Mollusca > Gastropoda > Nudibranchia > Dendronotidae > Melibe > Melibe viridis. Next base: position 9,050 of record JBCIKM010300142.1, on the reverse strand, counting down.
TATATAGCTGAAATTAAATTACAGAAAGTAAATTCAACTAAAAATAATAATAAAATTTAAATTCAACTAAAAATAATAATAAAATTGAATATATCTATATAAAAAGAATTAAATAAAAATAATAATTAAAATTTCAAAAATTCAAACAAAAAATGAATTACAAATAGGACTGAAATTATTATATCTATATTTAGCTGAAACTAATCTAAAAATAAAATGAACAACAAATAATAATAAAATAAAAATTCAACTAAAAATAATAATGATATTAAATATATCTATGTTTAGCTGAAAATAAAGTATAAAAAAAATTCAAGTAAAAATAATAATAAAATTAAAATTCAACAAAAAATAATAATAAAAATTAATATATCTATGTTTAGCTGAAAAAATTTTTTAAAAAATTTCAAGTAAAAATAATAATAAAATTAAAATTCAACAAAAACTAATTGTAAAATTAAGTATATCTATATTTAGTTAAAAATAAATTTAAAAACAAATTTTTACACAAAAAAATTAATTATTTAAATAATTATATTTAGCTGACAGAAAAGTATGCAAACAATCAATTAAAATATTAATAAATTTAATATACCTTTATTTAGCTGAAATTAAACTACAAAAATAAAATTCATCTAAAAATAATTTTAAAATTAAAATTTTAATAAAAATAATAATAAAATTAAATATATATATATATATTTAGCTGAAACTAAATTAAAAAAAAAAAAATTACTGAAACAAAAAAAAAAAAAGTATATATAATTGTATTAAGCTTAAAAAAAATTATTTTTAAAAAATGTACCAAGAAAAAAAACAAACTAAATATATCTATATTTAGCTGATAATTAACTACAAACAAAAATTCAACTACAAATAATAATAAAATATATTAAATGATAAAAAATGAATTAGAAATAATAATAAAAATAAAAATATTTATTAAGCTGAAAATAAATTAAACAAAAATTTTTTAATAAAACAAAAAATTAATTAAATATATTTATATATTGCTAAAAAAAATTATTTAAAATAATCCATCAAAAGTAATAATAAATATAAATATATCTATATAAAGCTGATATTGAACTTCCAAAAAGAAATTCAAATAAAAATAATAATAAAAGAAAAAAAAATCAATGAAAAAAAATTATAGAGCTAAATATATCTATATTTAGCTAAGATTAAATTACAAACAAAAATTCAACTAAAAATATGAATAGAATTAAAATTCAACTAAAAAAAATAAAAAACAAAAATATATCGATATTTAGCCGAAAATAAACTACGAAAAAAAAATTCCATTAAAAATAATAATAAAAGAAAAAAAAATCAACTAAAAATAATAATAAAATTAAATATATCTATATTTAGCTGAGAATAAACTACAAAAAAAAATTCCTGAAAAAAAAAAAATGAAGATTATATAATTATATTTAGCTTAAAAAGGAATTATTTTTAAAAAATGTACCAAGAAAAAAACAAATTAAATATATCTATATTTAGCTGATAATTGACTACAAACAAAAATTCAACTACAAATAATAATAAAATATATTAAAACCAAAATTTCACTCAAAAAAAATAAAAAAATTAAATATATTTATATGTAGCTGATAAAAAATGAAATAAAAAAAATAATAAATTAAATATATCTTTATTAAGCTGAAATTAAATTTTCAAAAAAATTTAATAAAAAAATAAATTAATTAAATATATTTATATTTTGCTATAAATTTTTTTTACAATAATCCATTAAAAGTGATAATAAATGTAAATATATCTATATTTAGCTGAAAAAAAACTTCCCAAAAAAAAATTCAACTAAAAATAATAATAAAAGAACAAATAATCAATTACAAAAAAATATAAAACTAAATTTATCTGAAATTAAATTACAAAAATAAAATTCAACTAAAAATAATAATAAAGTTAAATATATCTATATTTAGCTGAGAATAAACTACAAAAAAAATTCCTGAAACAAAAAAAATAAAGAATATATAATTATATTTAGCTTAAAAAGGAATTATTTAAAAAAAATGTACCAAGAAAAAAACAAATTAAATATATCTATATTTAGCTGATAATTAACTACAAACAAAAATTCAACAACAAATAATAATAAAATATATTAAAACAAAAATTTCACTCAAAAAAAAATAAAAAAAATAAAAAATATTTATATGTAGTTGATAAAAAATGAAATAAAAAAAATAATAAAAATAAATATATCTTTATTAAGCTAAAATTAAATTTACAAAAAAATTAAATAAAAAAATAAATTAATTAAATATATTTATATTTTGCTATAAAAATTAATTAAAATAATCCATTAAAAGTAATAATAAATGTAAATATATCTATATTTAGCTGAAAATAAACTTCCCCCAAAAAAATTCAACTAAAAATAATAATAAAAGAAAAAAAATGAACTAATAAAAATATAAAATTAAATATATCTATATTTAGCTGAAATTAAATTACAAAAATAAAATTCAACTAAAAATATTAATAAAAGTAAAATTTAACTAAAAAAGATAAAAAATAAAAATATATCGATATTTAGCCGAAAATAAACTAAAAAAAAACAAAAAATTCCATTAAAAATAATAATAAAAGAAAAAAAATCAACTAAAAATAATACTATTATACTAAAATTAAATATATCTTTATTTAGCTGAAATTAAATTACAAAAATAAAATTCAACTAAAAATAATAATAAAATTAAAATTCAACTAAAAATAATAATAAAATTAAATATATCTGTACTTAGCTGAGAATAAACTACAAACAAACAAAAAACATTCAACTAAAAATAATAATAAAATAAAAATCTAACTAAAAATTTTAACAAAATTAATTACATCTATATTTAGCTTTAAAAATATTATTTAAAAAATTCTTAATAAAAAAAAAAATTCAATAAATATATTTTCATTTAGCTAAATAAATTATTTACAATATTCAATTAAAATAATACTAAAATTAAATATATCTATATTTAGCTGAGAATAAACTGCAAAAATTACAACAAAAAATATCAACTAAAAATAATAATAAAATTGAAATTCAACTAAAAATAATAATAAAGTTAAATATATCTATACTTCGTTAAAAATAAATTAAAAAAAAAAATTCAAAAAAATAACAAATAATTAAATATATTTATAATTAGCTAAATAAATTCTTTAAAATAATCAATTAAAAAAAAATAATAAAATTAAATATATCTATATTTAGCTGAGAATAAACTACAAAAAAAAAAAAAATTCAACTGAAAATAATAATAAAATAAAACTTCAACTTAAAATATTAATAAAATTAAATGCATCTATATTTACCTTAAAATACACTATAGAAAAAACATTCAAACAAAATTCATAATACAATAAAAATTTAACTAAAAAGATTAATAGAATTAAATATACCTACATTTAACTAAATAAACTACAAAAAAAAAAATTCAACTAAAAATAATAATAAAATGAAAATTCAACTAAAAATATTAATACAATTAAATACATCTATATTTAGCTTAAAATAAATTATTAAAAAAAACCTTAATAAAAAAAATAAATGTTTAAATATATTTATATTTAGCTTAATAAACTATTTAAAATAATCAATTAAAGATAATAATAAAATTCAATATATCTATATCTAGCTGAGAATAAACTACAAAAAAAAATTCAACTAAAAATAATAATAAAATAAATGTTCAACTAAAACGATTGATAAAATTAAATACATCTATATTTAGCTTAAAATAAACTATTAAAAAAATTCAAATAGAGTTAATAATACAATAAAAGTTTAATTAAAAAGATAAATAAGATTAAATATATCTATATTTAGCTAACCAATATTTATAAAAACAATTCAACTCAAAATATCAATAAAATTAAAAATGTTTATATCTAGCTAAAAATAAATTATTTCAACTAAAATTAATAATAAACCAAAAATTCAACTAAGAACATTAATAAAATTGAATATATCTATATTTAGCTGAAAATAAATAAAGTCAACTAAAAATAATAATACAATAAAAAGTCAAATAAAAATAAAAATAAAATTGAAATTCAACTAAAATTAATAATACAATAAAAATTCAACTAAAAATAATAATACAATAACAATTCAACTAAAAATATTAATAAAATTAAATATATCTATATTTACCTGAAAATAAATTATAAAATAAAATTCTAAGAAAATTAATAATACAATAACAATTCAACTAAAAAGATTAATAAAATCAAATACATCTATATTTAGCTAAATAAAATTTATAAAAACAATTCAACTAAAATTATCAATAAAATTAAATATATTTATATTTAGCTGAAAAAAAAAATAAATTCAACTATAACTAATGATACACCAAAAATTCAACTAAAAATAATAATGAAATTAAATATGTCTATATTTAGCTGAAAATAAATAAAGTCAACTAAAAATAATAATACAATTACAAGTCAAATAAAAATAAAAATAAAATTGATATTCAACTAAAATTAATAATACAATAAAAATTCAACAAAAAATGTTACTAAAATTAAATATATCTATCTTTAGCTGAAAATAAATTAGAAACAAATTTCAACTTAAATTGATAATAGAATAAAAAGCTGAATAAAATTTATAAAAAAAATTCAACAAAAAATAAAAGTAAAATTAAATATATCTACATACAATTACAAGTGAACTAAAAATAAAAACAAAATTGAAATTAAACTAAAAATAATAATAAAATAAAAATTTAACTAAAAATATTTTAACAATTAAATATATCTATATTTACCTGAATGAAAAGAAATTATAAACAAAATTCAACTAAAAATAAAAGTAAAGTTAAATAAATCTGTAGTTAGCTTCGGATAAATAAAGAAGAATACAACTAAAAGTCAACTAAAAATAGAAAATAAAGTTGAAATTCAACTAAAAATAATTATACAATAAAAATTCAACTAAAAATATTAATAAAATTAAATATAACTATTTTTAGCTAAATAAGATTTATTTAAAAAATTCAACTAAACATATTAATAAAATTAGATATATCTATCATTAGCAGAAAATAATTTATAAACAAAATTCAACTAAAATTAGTAATACAATAAAAATTTAACTAAAATTAGATATAAAATTAAATATATCTATATTTAGCTGAAAAAAATTTATAAAAAAAAAAAATCAACAAAATAAAAGTAAAATTAAATATACCTTTATTTATCTGAAAATAAATAAATTTAACTAAAAGTAATAAAACAAATAAAAGTCCACTGAAAATAAAAATAAAATTGAAATTCAACTAAAAATAATAATACATTAAAAATTCAACTAAAAAGTATTAATGAAATTAAATATGTCTATTTTTAGCTGAAAATAAACTTTGAATTGAACTAAAAATAATAACAAAATAAAAATTCAACTAAAAATATTACTAAAATTAAACATATCTATATTTAGCTGACAATAAATTATAAACAAAATTCAACTAAAATTAATAATACAATAAAAATCAACTAGCAATATTAATAAAATTAAACATATCTATATTTAGCTGATAATAAATTACAAAAATAAGATTCAACTTATAAAAATAATAAAATTAAAATTCATTAACTAATAATAATAAAATTAAATATATCTATATTTAGCTAGAAATAAATTCAAATTTTTTTTTTTCAAATTCAAATAAAAAATATAATTAAATTAAAATTAAACTAAAAATAAAGATAAAATTATAATTAAAAATATCTATATTAAGCTGAAAAAAGTTTTTAAAATAATTAAACTAAAAGTAATAATAAAATTGAATATATCTAAAAAATAAATTATTTTTAAAAAATCAACTAAAATCAAAAATAAAAGTGAAATATATCTTTCTTTTAGATGCAAAATAAATTATTTAAAAAATTCAACTCAAAATAATAATAAAATAAAAATTCGACTAAAAATAATAAAAAAGTTAAAATCAAACTAAAAGTAATAATAAAATTAAATATAAATATATGTAGCTGATGAGAAAATATTTAAGAAAACTCAACTAAAATTTTAAGACAGTTGAATAATTCTTTATTTAGCTGAAAATAAATTATAAAAAACAAAAATCAACTAAAAATAATAATAAAATTGAAATTGAGCTGAAGATATTAATAGAATTAAAATAAAATATATCGATGTTTCGCTGAAAATTAATTATTAAAAAAATTGAACTCAAAATGATAATAATCATAAAATTAAAATTAGATATATATACATTTAGCTGAAAAAAAAAAATCAACTAAAAATAATAATAAAATTAAAATTAATATTAAATATATATATATATAACTGAAAATATCTAATAAAAAAATTAATTAAGAATAATAATAAAATTAAATACTTTTATATTGAGCTGAAAATAAGTTTTAAAAAAGTCAACAAAAAATAATAAAAAACATTAAAAATAAACATATGTATAATTAACTGCAAATACATCATAAAAAAATGAACTAAAAATAATAATAAAATTAAATATATTTATATTTAGCTGAAAATAAATTAAAAAAAATAAATTCAACTGAAAATTTAATTACATTAAAATAAAACTGAAAATTAAAATTCAAATTAAATATATCTACATTTAGCTGAAAATAAATTATTTTTAAAAAATCAACTAAAAATAATAATAAAATTGAAATTGAATAAAAGATAGAAATAAAACTAAAATAAAATATACCGATGTTTCGCTAAAAATTAATTATAAAAATTATTCAACTCAAAATGATAATAATTAAAAAAATTAAAATTAAATATATCTTCATTTACCTGAAAATGAATTCTTAAAAACAAAAATCAACTAAAAATAATAATAAAATTGAAATTGAGCTGAAGATATTAATAGAATTAAAATAAAATATATCGATGTTTCGCTGAAAATTAATTATTAAAAAAATTGAACTCAAAATGATAATAATCATAAAATTAAAATTAAATATATCTACATTTAGCTGGGAAAAAAAATCAACTAAAAATAATAATAAAATTAAAATTAATATTAAATATATCTTTATTTAGCTGAAAATAAATTAATAAAACAATTCAACTAAAAATAATAATAAAATTAAAATTCAACTAAAAATAATAATAAAATTAAAATTCAACTAAAAATAATAATAAAATTATAATTCAACTAAAAATAATAATAAAATCAAAATTAAAAATATCTACATTTAGCTAAAAATAAATTAGTTTTAAAAAATCAACTAAAAATAATAACAAAATTAAAATGAATATCTATATTTAGCTGAAATTAAATTATTGAAAAAATTCAACGAACATATATATACATATGTGTGTGTGTGTGTGTGTGTGTGTGTGTGTATGTGTGTGTGTGTGTGTGTGTGAGTGTGTGTGTGTGTGTATGTGTGTCTGTGTGTGTGTATGTGTGTGTGTATGTGTGTGTGTATGTGTGTGTGTATGTGTGTGTGTGTATGTGTGTGTGTGTGTGTATTTGTGTGTATGTGAGTGTGTGTGTGTGTATGTGAGTGTGTGTGTATGTGTATGTGTGTGTGTGTGTGTGTGTGTGTATGTGCAGGTAATGATATTGTCATCCGTTTACTATTTATTTCCAGGTTGCCTGCTTGTTGTGATCATAGTAAGGTTAAGGCTGGCATTTTTTCCCTGTTGCAGGCTTTTTGTCCCTCCTGTAATAGTATCTGCTCAGTCTGCCTGTTATACACACTGTGTGCAGTGATGCATGAACACAGAGGAATGATGTTATGGGAGATTGCTGTGTAATTAGAAGTCTAAGATATATTGGGCAATCAGAGGAGATGGCATAGACCTTGGGTGAGGTATAGACACAGTGCCGAGATGAGACAAAGCCAAAGAAAGGAGAATAGAGTAGGAGCTGGTACTGTGTCTATACCATTTTCTCTTATAGGCATCTATTCCCAGTACCAGCTCCTCTTCTATTCTCATTTCTATGGCTTTGACTCATCTCGGCACTGTGTCTATACCATTTTCTCTTATAGGCATCTGTTTTCAGTGCCATCTCCTACTCTGTTCTCCTTTCTATGGCTTTGACTCATCTCGGCACTGTGTCTAGGCCATCTCCTTAAAGTCATCCATTTCCAGTGCCAGCTCCTACTCTGTTCTCCTTTATACGCCCGTGATGATTGGAGCTGTTCGAATAATAAACAAGGCATTCTTAACCACCCAGAGTGGGGTAATGCTAACGCACAGGTTAAAATAACTGAATTTGAAATTATTGAAAGTGCTTCTTTGTTTATTTGTTTGTTTGTTTATTTGTTTGTTTTTGTTCCTCTTTTGTCAAATCCGGGCTGGCATTATTAACTGCCACACAGAACCAGCCTGTGGACCCAACGACCACCCTGGTCTCCTCTAAGACCCTCGTGTGTCGTGGGGCCCTAAAATCTCCAATAAACAAGCAAATAAACAAACAAACAAACAAGCACCAACGTCCATCTGGGACTGCAGGGCAAAACCTTGGGACTTGCTGGGGACTGCCATAAAATGACCTAAACCTCTTGACCAGTTTTGGGGATTTTTGGTTGTTTTTTTTTCTTGTTTCTTTGTTTTGCTTACTTTATTCAGACAGGATAATATGTTGTTACAAATAAATGGATAGAACAAAAACAAAAACAACCACAACAATAAGAATAACAACAACAACAACAACAACAACCATAAAAGGAGCAAAAGTAACAGCGTGTATGTGTGTTTGTTTGTTTGTGTGTGTGTGTGTGTGTGCGCGCGTGCGTGCGTGCGTTCCTGTGTGTGTGTGTGTGTATGTATGTTTGTGTGTGCGTGCGTGCGTGCGTGCGTGTGTGTATGTTGGTTTGTGTGTGTGTGTGTGTATGTTGGTTTGTGTGTGTGTATGTTTGTGTGTGTGTGTTTGTGTGTGTGTGTGTGTGTGTGTGTTTTGTGTATGTGTGAGAGAGAGAGAGAGGGGGGGGGGGAGAGAGAGAGATAGAAACAGACAAACAAACAGACAGACAGACAGACAGATCGGAAGAGTGTCGTGGGGGGAAAG
>JBCIKM010300032.1:0-11658 GCA_039654465.1 Melibe viridis | reverse complement strand
CCCCCCCCCCCCCCCCCCCCCCCCCCCCCCCCCCCCCCCCCCCCCCCCCCCCCCCCCCCCCCCCCCCCAAACAATATAAATTTAACCCTTCAAAATTTGCATCAATTCTTGATACATAAAAGTGGTATCTGTACAACAAAATAGAAACATGCTACCTCATCTCCAATGCAGAAAGTCCCCCAGTGTATACCGATAGAACTCTGGGATTGGATGTCAATGTGAATATTCACAGCGTTTTCAGGATCCGCATTTGATTCTGCCATGACAGACCTTGTGTGAGTAAAAGTAATAAGTAACACCTTTATCATTGAATCTTAAATAGGGTGTATGAAATACAGGGTTATACAAAAAGGAAGAACTGGTGTCCTTCAACAATATTTTCAGAAGGAAATGCAGTGAAAAAATTAAGGTAATACACACCCATGTTTTGTTACGGGTATTACAAGTTTTCACTGGTAGCAGTGTTTTCAGCAAGGGAAGCATAAATAAAGAATGACAATTTCCAAGGCCCTTAAAGCTTCCTGATTTTATTGAGCTACACAATTATTAATGGGTCTCTTTGTTAAAATACCAAGATGCATAGGCAGTTTCAATCATCTGCAGAGAAAAAAATACTCCCATGGTCTGAACTTCTGCTATTAGAAATGAAGTAGTGAGAAAGACAAGAGTTTGTATTTTTGATACATGTTCATATACCATTATACCAACAACAAAAAATCACTTCAGTTGAAGAATTAATTAACTCATGAGGGAACTGTTTACCTTCCTTTTTGACTACCAGAACATAAAAAAAAAGAAAGCATTCCATACACTAATTCATGATAAGGTATCATATTATCCCCAGTGAAGGATGTTTGCAGATAATCTCCAAGGACAACACTAAAAAGAAATAAATGCACCACCTTGCAACATTTTTCAAAGCACTTGGTATTTTAAATCTATTAAAATGATTGAAACGCTATGTGACCCATTTTTGTGTTACACCTAAGGAATTGAAACTAACCTTTAAAATGAAAGAATAATGTGTGTGATTTTTAAATTTCAAAGAAGTACTTAAAACAAAAATGAAAAGCTGTTTGATTTTCTTAAAATTCAAAAAGTCAAACAAGCCAATCTGAAAACTTGATTTGTTGGGGTTTTTTTTGGTAACACACCAAGGTGATCAGACATGTAAATTCCAAAACGCTGCTTACCTTGGACTATAAGCTCCGATAGGGATGGTGGCAAGGGTGAAAGGCCCAAAGCGTGTGCCAATGTCCTGGAAGCCTTTGCAATAGGCTGTGTCCCCTGCAAAGAAGAAACTGTGCCTCGGGCCAATCACACACCAACTACACCACAAGACCTGTTGAAAAGAAAGTCAAACATAATAAAATGATCCAGTTTATAAACTTAACATTCACCTGACTGGACAACATAACATTCCTCAATCAATCCAATAGCCAGAAGCGTAAGTTTTTGTGAGTGAATGTTTTACAATGTCAAAATAAATTATTTAAACCTCATAAGGAGATAGAAAATAGGAAAAAATTACAGCGAGAATAAAACTTATGTTAATAATTAATCATGCAATTGACATGGCAGTGGGTACTGAGGTACTGGTAACTCATACCAGTCACATAAAGAGGTGTAAATAATAATTGAGGAGGAAAAGTGTGGTAAAACAATTTTGATGGCTTAAAAATCCCTACATTTTCAGAATATGAAAAAAATATAAACTAAAATTGACCTGGGTAATTGGCAGAATGCGAGGTGTGTATAAAACAGAACACGACTAACTGGCACATGACGATGAACCGACCATGGCAAGGTACAAATATTGTACAACAACGGCTGTATGACACACCTTGTTCTGATCAAAAGAAGTTCTTTTCCCCCAATGCTGAGAAGGTGTGCAGGCAATCCGTACATCAGATTCTTCTGAATGGACAACCTCCTGCCACCAAGTCATTTCTCTGATGTTGGAGCATCCACATTCCCTCATCCACTTCATCAGGCCAAGAGGCACATACCAGCATATACTGTCTCCATATCTGGTGTTAAAGATACAAAGCGTTAACATCTTTTTTTAAACAATAATACAAGCCAACATTCATGCTTAATAATAAATTGTCATTAAGGAAAACTGTTGTGTGTCAATTTTCAAAAAAAAAAATTGTATTTGCTATACACTATAATTTCCCTTTGCAATATAACTAGGCTTGTACTGTAGGAATATCTGTTTTCTTTTTTTAACATTTAAAATATTTCGTATGTTATTGTATCAATCAAAATAAAAATGTTTTTTCCTTTCTCGTTAAAAGTAGTGTTTTTGACATGCAACAGTTTTCTGGATGGCGATGAATTATTAGTCTACAACAATCAACAAGGGACCTCCAGAGGAGAGGCTAAAAGACTGGCTGGGCATGAACACAACAGGAAAAGACAGCCAATGACAGAGAGAGATGGAGCTCCCTTGTTGACCACCGATATCCCATGTGGGTTGTCAAGATGTAAGTAAGTCTAAATAACAGGTGGCCCTGAAGATAACTCCCATTCTTCGAAGACTAATACTGCTATAATCAATGTTTTTTGTTGTTGGTGTTTTTTTTTTGTTCTTTTAATTTTGTTTAGAAGTTGTTTTGTTTTAGGGTTTTTTTTGTTGTTGTTGTAAGTTTGGTAAAGTGCCTGACCCAAGGACACACCACGATGGCACAGGCAGGAATAGAACCCACACTGGTCAGCATAGACGCCCAATGTCTTACCAGTTAAGCCACCGTGCCCGGGCAGGGATTAATTCAGAATTTTGCCCAGACAGCAGCCTTACAGCCTACTCTTTTAGATTTCCGACCGCCACTGGTTCTTTAACCAAAGAGGACCTCCTAGTTCATTGTCTGTCTCTGATAGGACGAGATGCTTGATCCCACCTACTTAGGAATAGGGATTAGCTTCAGACCAGAAAAAACAGCCTGGAATTTTTGCTTTTCATGGGACTTGAACCAGTGGCATTTCAATTTGAGAGGTTTCTGTATCTCTATGCCACCAGGGAGTGACAACCGACAAGACTTGTCCGTAAAAATTTTCAAAGTTCATGGGACTAGAACCCGGGACCTTTTGCTTGAGAGGCGAACGCTGTGCATTTCTGCCACATACACCCCAAGTTATTCTAGGTGATTTCACTTGTGGCAGTAGTATGTGGTTTTAAATATTGTACAGCATCATCAGGACAGAATGGTAAGTATTCATCGAATACTTATCAACATTTAAGACAGAAAAGAAATGTAAGATTGTAACAACAGGCTAACTATGTATTTGAAAAAAAAAATCAGAACAAATATGTGTCCAAATCACTGAGATAAATTTTTGTATACTGACAGACAGCTTGATAAGAATAGGTACCCACTTTTCATTCAAAGCTAGGACTGATCCATAGTCCAAATGATCATAGTGGGTATGGCTGATGACGACCAAGTCTATGGGTGGAAGTTCAGAAATGGAGCAGGGAGTCGGACGAAATCGTTTATGACCTAAGCACTGGACAGGGGAGCAGCGTTCACTAAATATAGGATCAGTCAGAATGGTCAAACCATCAAGCTGAACTAACGAGGTGGAATGTCCAATCCAGAGATGACGGACACCAGATGGAGGACTCGATTCAAACTCTCGTAAATCTGGTTTCACGACCGGTAAAGTTTTATCCAGTATCTGTAAGAGGAAAAAATGGAAATGAGTAAAATATTTATCAATTTGATATACAAAATATATTACGTTTTTGTTAAAAAAAGTTCTTTAGTTCCATTCTACCTCAGGAGTGTAAACATTCAAGAGTAGTATAGTAGTAAAGGATAGCACTGGAGAAAAAAAAAGAGATGACACTAATGACAGAGATCTCAACCATTCATCATAACAATGTTTTTTAAAATAGAAAAAAAAGGGATTGAGAGGGGGGGGGGGGGGGGATGATTTTCATGTAATCTAACAATGGCAACTTACACCTTATGCCTAATAAGCACATGACCACAGACTGTACTTCTGGTTACCCTAAACTCAGTACTGAGTATGAGACTCCCTTTTTATTATTTTGGAATTACCTGAGTCCTTGGTACTTTGGCTTCTCGCTTTGAGCTCAACATGTGCTTAAAGCAATCAACCATTCGTGGATGTGACACAACACCCCAGGGACTCTTAAATCTTCCACTTTCAAATACGGGCATTGCATAGTGTTCACAATCCTGTCTTGCCAAGCAAGGCCCAATAGCTTCAGACTTTGAACCAACTTCTGCCTCCTCATCGAGCATATGAACATCTTCCGTTTCCATAGCTTGCTCTCCATCATCACCATATTCTTCTTCCTCCATTGACTCCATCTGGAAACAAGCACGCACAAACATAATCTTCCAGTCAGAAAATGAGAACAATATATATATATTAGAAAATGGTTCCGTTCTACCAACACGATAAGAAATAAGCTTGTTTCCGAAAAAAAAAGTGCAGGACTGATTTAAAAAAAGGACCCGTTTCATTGTAAAATTATTTTCAGAGGGAAAAGGTGAAACAACCATGACTTCACATGTAGTGTAAATGAAGATAAAATGTACTGTTCCCTATATTATTCACAGAAAGAAACAAAAACAATATCAAAACAAAAACAAACAAAATAGGGGGGAAAAAAGATCAGGGGCTGCAAGGAAGTGAAACTTTTCCCAACAAAATTTGTTTAAAAAAAAAAAAAAATAAAAAAAATTGTGCCCCAAAGAATTGAACCCATATCACCATGCTTGCAACGCCAACACAGTGACCATTCAGCCACAGAGATGTTGACGGTTAGTTAGCAATACAGTACGGTTGTAATCCTGCGTCCTGCCTGCCCTACTTTTCATTTTCTTTCTATAAATGGATTGACTTATATAGGAACCGATGTCATTTCATATTTTTGGTAAAAAATCGCGGGGATCAACTTTGATTGCTTAAATCAGTTATTCTTGCAGTTACACAGAAACACATACAGGGTGTATTGAAAAACGATGAGGGTAGCAGTTTATTTTTTGTGTGGCCAGTTTTCAAGTCTATTGGTTACATCGATCATGGAAGTCGCAAAGTTACTCCTTTATAGATATAGATAAACATTTAAAGCGTCCAACACATGGGTATGGGGTGCACGAGGAGGGGGAGAAGGGGATGCATGAGATAGGAAAGGTGGGTGAGGAATGAGGAGATGCAGTAGATAGGAGGGAGTTGGGATTGTGTGATGGAAGAGGGGGTGCTGGAGAGAGGAGGGTTTGCGGGGGTGAGGAGGCGTTACAGGGTCCTTTACTAAAGTTTTCAATTTGTGTACATATTTCCGTTCATATTTCATCCTCCCCAAGCAACGCCAGGTGCTTCTGTCTGTCTGTACATTATGCATTTCTGAAGGGCGCGAAGGATCCAGACTAAATTCGACACATGGGTTCCTCATAACCGCAGACATGTCATGGCAAGGTTTGAATCCTTTATTTATGACATATGGGCCTGCACATGCTGAAAATGTGCATTTTAGTCCTAAGTTGCATAACAGTTCACCTTGGACAACTGCTTGTAATTCTGTCCAACACCAGTGTTGAAAGCGATTTTGTGCACCTTTGCAAAAATGGAATTCCCTCTCGAAGGCGAAACCTACGATTTTAGATTTCTATGTCATCCATGTGTGGAGAGCATCAAAAGAAGAATAAAAGTCTACAAAGAAACAATGACACACAATACATGGAAATTTTTGTTCATTTGTTGATGAAAACAGATAAAAATGATCATGAGAAAAATGTTTGTAGTGCAACCCATCTCATGGCATTTTTAAAATTAGAACCATCTTTTCAGGGCAAATGAAAATGTCATGCAAATTTCTTTTTTTTCTTAAACCTTGAGGATTGAGGAAAAATTTATTAAGTGGGGGAGGGGAGAGGAGTGAAAGGAAGACAATTATGAGAGAGTTTCACAAGAAATGATGATTGACAAAAGGCAGATCTCGGTAGAAAATCTAAAACTTTCTAATCTAACACACAGGGAGAGAGGAGAGAAAGTTTGCTACTGACATCTGAAAAGTTGAAAGTTGACCGTAACATCGGAGGCGACATTCCCTGGCCTTCTGCACCGCAGCTCGAATGACCTGTAGCCCACTCTGGCAAGCCAATAGACAGCTGTCCTGGCATTGTTGATACAATATGACAATTTAAATGGGACATAATTCACAAATGGATTTTAAATAAAAGGCATCAGCCAGCAGCCACTTTTAGTGACTTTTCTCAGCAAAACTAAAAACAGCAATTTGGCCCGGCTCTATTGAGGGAAGAGGAAAAAATAAAAAATGTATAGAATTGAAGAAGAAAAAAAAAAGATAAGAAGAAGAAGAAGAAGAAGAAGAAGGAATTAAAAAAAATACATAATGATATGGGGATCTTTCATGAAATGTGTAAACTGATAGCTTTATTTCTGAAAAAAAAACTCTGAAAGGAAAGACTTCTTGAGTCAATGCCATGATGACAATGAGGATAAGATCCAACCTGTAAAAGTGGCTCATATTCTTTTACAAGATAGAGACTCGTCTCACCCAAAGATAGCAGACTATTATTATATCGGCAAGGAAAACCACCGTCATCTGAAAAAACAATTACAAGAAAATAACTCTGAAAGTTTATCTTACTGGGTACTTACCTCAAAAATCAATAGTACATTCTTTAAGGAAGTTTCCTATCCATTGTTGACAAGCTGAGCAGTTGCGTTTTATAATTACCCCACGGCCCAGAAATCTCATAACGACTTATGCAACTGGTGCTAATGTGTAAACGATTAAACTTCGTTTCGTGTTTCGTTTCTTTTACGTCTAGGTTTTGACATTCTTTTTAATTTTACAATATTTCATTCTTTTTCGGCAAGATGGCAGCCTCTCTGCTGAAGGTCACTAATGGTGTTTCAAGACTTTTGCACAGTTCTGTAAAGGTAAATAGTAGACTATCTTTTATGTCTTGAATCAGTTGTTCGATGTATATAAACCAGAGATTGTACCACATCAAGTCTACTCCTGTTTTGTTTATTTTCTCCTCTTGTTGTCTTCTTTTCTGTCTGCTCTGGGCCATCTTTATCTGACAATAACAAATCTAGTCTAGACGTCTAGATTTATCTATCTTAATGCCTCTCAGTCTACTTTACTTGTCATTGAAAGTTTTCATTGCGTTCAAAATTTGTTGTCTTAAAATATTATCTCGATCCATAATGGCCTTGAGAGGTCATCGCTTCCCAAACCCTTTAGTGAAAGGCATTACTGCCTGCTGCCAGCCATCCAGTGTCTGTTACTGGCTCTCCTGTCCATTCCTATACTGTGGTCATTCCACTTTTGTGCAGACCGCCCTCTACCCCCTTTCCAGTCCACATTGATGGATAAATTTTGTTGAAAAGACTGACAAGAAGTCATAAATATTGGTTTGTAACTAAAAGTTGTTTTGGTTTTACAGTTACACAATTTGCCTCTTGATTAAACAGCCATTTTCAGCTTTTGAATTTTTTTACGCTTTGGGATAAAGAAAAAAAAATGAGTCATTTTGTTGGAAGGTATTAATTCAGTTGAATTCGAAACTTAAGGGTCAGAAAAATCTATTTGGGCTGGACTGTTTTTTATGATTTAAAAAAGTCTTAAACAAATTTTGCCTGATAAATCCCTAGGTACCTGCTGTGACAGCTTTGTCCAACAAAAGATGGAGGTCTACCAAAGCAGTTACCTACGAACAGGCTATTCTGAACATGCCAGAGACAAAAGTGACTACTTTGAGTAATGGAGTAAGAGTAGCAACTGAAGACTCTGGCATCATTACAAGCACTGTGAGTAAAAGCAGAGCTACCAATGTTTGAGTTTTTTGTTTTGTTTTTTCTTTAAGGGATTGTTGAAGTTAGAATGAAAGAATAAAAAGTGATAAGATTTTGGAGAGATTTTCTAGATCAATTCTTATGACCAGCTTTGTCCTAAACAACATTAACACGTTATTAATTTTTTTTTTCATAACCAAAGGATTTAAATTAAATTTACATATACCTAAAAATTTGATAATACGGACAGAGCTACATGTGATCGGATTGATAATGTGTCTATGAGCAGTTATCCACACAAATCACAAGATAACTGAGAAAAACAATGCGTTTTGTCTGGCACACGTTTTGTCTTAGCATTGTTTGGCTAAGCCTGTTCAACTGTAATCTGAACATTGAACCTATGTTTTGAAGATTTTATGGTCTATTTCCAGGTCTTTCATTTTTCTTCATGGGTTCCATTACTATTATGTATTTATAATTTCAATGTACTTCTATTCCTTCTAATTGCCTTAGTTTAAAAGTCCAATTTACTTCTATTGTTTCTAAATTACCTCCATAATGATTGTCTCCATTCCTGCCTTTTGAAATTAATTTTGCTACTTTTGAATGATTAGTAAAGGGGGTCAAAATTAAGCTTATTTGATTCTATGGATTATTTAGCCTTGCTATTTTTTTGTTTGGCATTGATTTGTTTTAAAACTGTTGTTGATTTTTTCCCACCATGCCCTTCCCCAGGTTGGCTTGTGGATTGATGCTGGAAGTCGCTATGAAGATTCGTCTAACAATGGTGTTGCACATTTCCTAGAGCACATGGCTTTTAAGGTTTGTTTATATGTGAGGCGGTCTGGGAAAACCGGGAACTTTGCGTAGAGCATTAAAATGAGATAGAGGACATGCATCACCCCTCCAAACACTACAAGTGTCACAAGCTGTCTTTGTGATTGCTTTACTCTTGCATGTAGCAAGTTGTGCTGACCACTGAGCCATTGAAGCCACAATATTGATAGAGCATGATTTTTTTTATATTTGTGTGCATATTATTTTCAAGAAATTTCTCATTCTTAAGGTTGTGAAAATTAGATAGGGAATTTTTTATTCTTCTTATTTCAATATTTCTCAATGGCAATTGTTACGGAAATTCTGTTACAGGGAACCAAAAAACGAAGCCAAACCGACCTGGAATTGGAGATCGAAAATATGGGTGCTCATCTGAATGCCTACACCTCCAGAGAGCAAACTGTTTATTACGCCAAGTGTTTCAAAAATGATCTTCCTAAAGGTCTGTTTTATGGACACTATCAGAAAGCTAAATTCTTCTCTTTCTGCTTTAATTTAACTTGAGTAGCAAAAATATGAGTTAGCTGTCAACAGAGGCAAATAAGTTTTCTGCTTCAAGACATTATATACCATAAAACTTTCTTTCCTTTGTAAAGGGTTCCATAGGGTATCTACTTTCTTCTTGAATTTTGTTCATGTTTGGTACATTCTTGTAAAGCAGCTACTGACTTATCTGGGGTTTACTTTTTTCCTTCCTTTGTATCTGTACCACATACAGAACACCCAGTCTAAATAGGAATCCTGACTCAATGCCTACCAAAGTCACCTTGCAGGAATTGTTTGTTGCTCAAACCATTTTTAATGCTTTTGATTATATCTATTCTCTCTCTTTTAGCTGTGGAAATCTTGGCTGACATTACCCAAAATAGCTTATTAGGAGATCAAGAGATCGAGAGAGAAAGAAGCGTGATTCTCAGAGAGATGCAGGTAAAGATATGTAGTTTTTGTCGTCTATCATTCTCATGACTTATTATTGTTATTGTTGTTGATGCAATTCATTTACACTGGATCTTTTATGGCAAGATTAAAGTGACCTGGGGCAAGTGAATTTTTCTTTAACTTGCCCACAGACAGTTGCTTTTAACCCCTGATATCCCCTGCGTAATTGCCTTGCAAACTTTAGGCTTATAACAAACACAAGCTGTTTTAAATATTTTTAAGGTGTTATTGAAAATGTTTTCATTGCCTTTGGACTCGGATGTGCATGTTTTTATTCTTATGGCTCTATTTCTTTTCTATCTTTGTGTGATGAAATCAGGAAATTGAAACTAACCTTCAGGAGGTTGTCTTTGACCATCTCCACGCCATTGCTTACCAAGGTACCCCCTTGGGACAGACTATTCTTGGACCCACTGAAAACATCAAGTAAAACTTACGCTCTTCTTCTCTATAGATTTGTCCTCTTTTTCTTTTGATGTTGTTTTGGGGGGTTTCTTTAAAATCATTTTTTTTATTTGATATGGAAGTTTTTATGCTTGTTTGGTTTTTCATCTGTTTTGGGTATTTTTGGGTTTTTTTTTTAAGGGTGAGTCTGTTATTGTTATAAAGAAAAGTGATATGTGAAAGATCATCAGAACGAGATTGGATCTCATAATGAGACATTTTCAATACAGTAACTTTTGGGGTTTTTTTTTTAAACAATGTTGTGGGGAATATTTTCCTATTGTCGCTTCACATAATTTGTACTTTATTTTGTGCTATTACTTTTCTTGTGTCATCCCATCTGTATTTCAATAATTTATTTGCACTATGTCTGTTTCAGGTCAATTTCCCGCAACGACTTGGTGCAGTACATCAGCAACCATTACAAAGGGCCCCGCATTGTCCTGGCTGCTGCTGGAGGTTGGATTTTGCTCAGTCTATCCATGTGATTTCTTAAAGTTGTTGCTGCCTCCACTAAATATAAGGGGAAAAAAATGTTTTGTCCTGGAGGGTAGTTTGTGCTCTCAAGCTTTGACAATCATGTGAATATTTTGGTTGCATTTCATTCTTGTCTAAAGATCTGGACAGATTCAAACTTAGTTATATGATGCCATTTTGCATTCCATTATGTTGGTTCTCATAGAAATTTCACATGGATATTGCAGATCCTTGATTCTGGCCCTCTTCATTTTAATATAAATTCGCTTCAAGGGAGAGGCAGGACAGAAAATCTATAATCATTATCGCCTGGCCTTTGGCCAAAAATGTTTTAAGATTTCTTTCATATTGGGTGTGTTGACATACAGCTATTTCCACCCAATTTATGAAATGCTATAAAATTATGAATTGAAGATTTTTTTGCTAGAACTTTGGATTGTTACCATTGCTCATTTTAAAAAATACAGTTGTATAAAATGAGTGTTAAGAAGTTCAACTTAGTCCTTATTTATGAATTTACTGAAAGGAGTGTCCTTCTCTCTGAGTTCATTTCATGCAAATTCTTTTGCCCAGGGGTCAACCATGATGAGCTGTGTAAACTGGCTGAGAGCCACTTTGGAAAGATGTCTGTTGGTTATGATGAGAAAATCCCTTACCTCCCTGAATGCCGCTTCACTGGTAGTGAGGTGAGATGACGTCTCCTCGCTCAGATCTCAAGACTTAACATCTAAATGTTAAATTAAGGATTTTAGCATATTGTGCTGTTAAGTCTTTATTAGTTTGTGGTCACAGTGTACCAATTCTTGTTTCAAGCATTTGAATTACCTTGTGAGGGAATGTTTTTTTATCTATGCCACCATATGAAAAATAATGCTGTATCCCATATAAATAATATTCCTGTGAATAGAATCAGCTGTACAACTCAGTTATAGCAAGAGCCTTTGTTCCAGACCAAATTTCTCGTTATGCATCTGGTTTTAAGGAAAACACAGTATGATTATATTTTAGACTGTTCATACAGGGGTGTAAATCTTTAAGAATTATTATGATTTCCTAACTTTTCTTCATATCTGAAGCGGGTGGTTGGTGGGAGTCCCTGGTGGGCTCTTCTACTTCTGTTTCTTTTCTTTTACACTGAAGCTGTCGTCTTTC